>JAUJYZ010000363.1:0-298031 GCA_033675265.1 Actinostola sp. cb2023
TAGGGGACCCCCTTAGGAAGGTATTTGTGTTACGACTGACCAGCTGAGCTTGATTTGATGATAATAAAAACCAAAAAATTTTTTGGTGCACAAGAACGAAAATAAATTGATTAAAAACAAACAAATCAAGGACAAAATGGATATGTCCAGATACTCTAAATCATAACTAATTTTATTCTTATCGCATGGAGACCTGTGTATCTCATTAATAGCTGATATCTATTATATTCACATCTTTAGATTTTTATTTATAGTTATATTTATATACAGTCATTTGCAAAACAATTCTGTTAGATATATTAATATAGTTTTATATTATAATATAACACTATGTGTACCTCCCAAGAACGCTGTGTGTGTGATTTGAGTGGCTCGCTGAGCTTTGAATTATTTTTCGTATGAATTCACGGAGAGTTCATAGATGCTATCAGTTAAACAAAAAAGATGATCAGCCATATGTCAGATACCGGTAGCTATGCAAAAGAATGGTTTTGTTATTTTGTTTTTCAAAAAAGGTTTAAACAAAGTGTTAACAAATTAATTCATAATCAAGGGTCCCCATTATCTCCCTAAGATCGTACACCCATAATTTTAATTGCAGTGATAGGTATTAAGAATTGAAAGAAACGACAACGCACTTTTATAAACAAGCATTTAATTTTTGATTAATTACTGATTGTAGAACTAGCAGCTGATTGAACCTTGAAAATGGTGCTTTATATTATTATAATTGTTAACAAATGTATTAATCACTAAGGGAATCACTATCACTCTCGTTGTTAACAACTAATAAAACTTCATGGTCATTATCTTCATCAGTTTCAGCCTCACTTTGTTCTGTTGCAAATACCAATAGCATGTTCATCATGCCCACGCAAGATATGTTCATAATTTTGCTGTTTTTTCTTATGCTGTTCTATCATTTTTAAAAAAGCAAACCGTTTATATGCTTGGTCGAGATCAAAGTCCTTTCCAGAACTCTTGAGAGGAAGATATCTATCCTGTTTTTTACTATCAAAACCAAATTCTTCTTGAAACAAATCTAAATTACTAGCAACTCCTAATGTGGTACACTGGTTTTCATGTGAGATGGGAAGAGGATATATCTTGGCTTCCTTCTTTGCCATGTGTGGAAATTCGCATGGAATTTCAGGTACTTCGATCTTAAATGGTTTTGTTTGGCCTGGAATTGGAGTTGAGGCTAGTTTTTGTAGCTCTTCGCTGCTCATAGTCTTTAGTTGTTCTCTTGATATAGAAAGAGCATTAAGGGCAACATCCATTTTTTCTCAATGTGTTTCTACATTTGAAGTCTTTCCACTTTTCTTCATGGATTGGGTTGTTTTCTGTGAAGATGAGGGGGCTTCAATCATTATTCAAATCACATCGTACCTTTGGGTGATCTTCACTCATTTGATGAAGACATCAGTTTGCAACCAACCATTATAATTTTCAAGATTGTGTACATGATATGTGCCATATTTGCTACTAGTAAAGAGAGAGCAGCATCTAACACATACATGCACAATATATACTTTTTATTGTTGCCTAAAGCTCAAAGTCTTACCAATTAATAGATCATCATATTTCAAACTCTTGACACTTTGCTGTGATTCAATGGCAGACTTATTCTGGAATAACTTCTCTATTCCAGTTATGTCTGCTGCACGCCAACCACGTACTGTAAAATCCCACATTTTGTTTTGATTTACTTTCTCTTTATGTAACTTGGACAGTCTGAGGTGTCTTAGTGATGTCCGCATTAGCTGCATGTTGTCTTGGAATGTGATTACTGGACAGTCATCTACCATGCGCTGCTTGATGATTTCTTTGTAATGTTGTAGTTGAAATTTCAATGTCTTGATTCTGCAAATGCCATAACATGGTAATAGAAAGAAATAAATAATAAATAATATTAATTAAAATGTATAATGATAAATATTAAAATGTTTTAATTAAATGAGTTTCACATTCCTATATAAGCATACATGTACATTGGTTGTGTCAGACAATAAATGCCATGATATATACTAGGTGATATACTGAGTTTTAGCAAACTTGCTGACATGAATTCACTTTCTGAATAATAGCAAATAACTCTAAACTCTGTATTGGGTATCTCAGGCTGTTTTTATCTGATGCAGTCCACATGTATTGTATATTTCTGAATTCTTATATTAGCATTCAAACAAACTTGAGAATAACAATCTTACAGAACAGGGTATGACTTTGACAATCCTAATCGTTGAAGTAGGCCAATCATAGATGGTCCAGCCCCAAAGCAAAGGCACAGGAGTCCAAACAAAATTGGAATGTCGTTGTTCGCATTTTGGTCTCTTACATCCATAAGAGATCCCAAAAGATGAACAGCAGCCTTCATTTTCATTCGAGGAGTTTTTCATTGTGTTCCTTGTGACATTTGCTGACAGTACAAGTTGTTCTAGAATAGACATAATCGTGGGACAATTCCTTTTTAGTTTTCCAATCATAGTTTCAAACAACAAGGGATTAAAGACAGTTATAAGATCTTTGGCATCATTGCTTCTCAGTCCAAGGTTGAACACTTCTTTTGCCATATTTATCTCACTCCTAATGGCATGCTTTTCAGATATTGAAAGCAAACCCGCCAAGCATTTGTCCACCTCCAACAATTTCTTTGTAGAGCTCTATTATAGCTTCCTGCTTGGACATGATATCAGCTGATAATAGCACATAACCATCAAATGATTCCTGTACTTCGCTTAGTTGGTTAAATAGTTCCTGGTTTTTTGAGGAAAGGTCTGCAACTTGTAACTTAAGTTTTGTCATTTCTGGATTGTTGCTGTATGTTGATGTCGACACATCTTCTGACCAATTTTCTGCAATTTACAAAAAGGAATTTTAGATAAATAGTTGCAAACATGTGTTACATGTATGACTAAAAAGGATGATAAGTCAGTGGATATTAATCTGATATATTATTCACATATAAAAACTTTAAATGTGGTGTTATTATTTACCATTATCTTGAATTACATCAGGAATTGAAACTTCCATTGCCATTAGTTGTTGGGTCATATTGTCCATGCCAGAATAAAAAGCAGGAAAATTCATATGTCAATGAACCTATAGATAAGTGTTCAATAAACAAAATGAAAAATAATTTTAACAATAAATCACAATATTATATATTATTAATAATATTATAGAGTAAAAAAAATCAAACCCTCAACTTCACCAGCCCAGATGACACAGGGCACAAGTTACTTGATTAGGGAGCTTTCGACTTTTAATCAGTAATATATAATATACATGTATATATATATACACACTTCTAAACCTCAATAATTATTAATGAGCAATTGATCAAACCGGGTTGGTTGAATCGGTCACATGCATACACCCATTTCAAACATAGCAACCAATTTCACTGACTTGCTTCGTGTTCATGTGGAAACACAAAAGCATTCTCATCTGTATTCAGAGGATAGTAAGTCAAGAACAATGGTTATTCAAATTGGTCGCATGTTCCGAATCGGTGTATGGATCTGCCAACAGCCATAATGCACTTGTAAACGCCTTTTTAAACACAAAACAAAGTACTAACCATGAGTCTGTTTCAAAATTAATAGGTTCAATTGAATTAAGCTCATGGTTTATAGTTCGATGTTTGCCCCAGGCCTTTAATAGTCACTTGAAAGTTCTATCAGTATATTTTTATATATTTTTCCTGTGGACAACCTTGACATTAACATATAACAAATTTATCCCTCACCATCTTTTTGCATGTTGAGAGAGAGATGGCATAACTGTTCATCACTGGCTTCTTCAATGATGCCTGTGTATAAAAGAAAACATATAACTGAAATGCTAGGTGAAGTAGTAATAGAAGTAGTAATACTCATAACCTAAATAGAAGTACATGTACAACAAGAAAAGTATCAATGTCAAACAGAGACAAGTAGAATAAGAAATCAATATTGTAAACAGAAACAACAAATCATACCTTTAAAAGAGAGTTGTGTTTTGCAAGCAGGTGTTTCACTTGTATCATCACCTGTAAAACAAAAGTCATAATATTTTTTTAAATAATATTTTATTACTGTCTACATATGGCTGTGAATTTTTATTCGTCATAATACCAAATGACTCGTAAAAATACACAGCTGTATTAGATGCTTAGCCGACTAATAACCTCTATATATTATATTATCCATGTTATGATCAGTGTATTTTATAATCTAAAATCATAACAAGATTGAACAAACCTTTCATTTGCTTACACTTAGGGAATGCAAATTCTTTCTGAGGAGGTGTTTTTGAGACTTGCCCTAATTAAAACAATAATAATAATTTATAGATTATAATATTTGGCTGATAGTGATGCATCACAATCGGTAGTTATGAACTAATCGTATATTCACATTATCCAACCTAATTTTTCGGTGGCGACAGGAGATTGTTGCTTAGTGGTTAGGGTCAATCCATCATAATAGCCCCTTTGTAATAAAAATAGACATGATACATGGTTAGGTGACATTATGCATTTTATTCACTTCAACTTCATACATGCAATGGATGGAAAACTGCTTTGCATTTTGGGAATACAAAGGAGGCAGGGGTACAAATAAAAAGTGTATATGCATGACATGAAGATATTTCAATAAAAAAGCAACTCACTTTTTACTTTTTCCTCGATACTTCACAGTGACGTGAAGCATCTTCGATACCTCTATGAGGAGCTCTCTCTTGTCCATTGCTTTGAGCGAACCATGATTATACAGTCGCTGCAATAACTCTTCAACTGGTAATGATGCGCCTTCCTTCGCCACGATATTTGCTTTTATAACATCATCTAGTTTTCCTTGAAAGCGAACGTGTGAAGGCCGAACTAGTAAGATAAAGAAATGAAAAAACATAAAGTTGATTGCTTAATATTACGCCGTTATTATTGGCCGATTATCGTAGCTATACGCTTAATTTTCATGAAATACCTTTTCTCTTCGTTCCTTTTGGGGTAACGATCGTAGTTCGGACTTCACTTTTACGGTACGGGGATAAAGGGTCTTTCTTCCCCGGATTCTTCTCACGAGTTGTGTTGATGCCCGCGAGATTTGTTTTTTAAAACTTGAAGCTCAGCCTTGTGTCTTTCGATGCTTTCTTTCTTCGCCTTGACATTTTTCAGTTCGCTTTTATAGCCTTTACTAAGTACTGGGATTTTCGAATTTAACTTTTGATATCGTGGAATTTTCGATTTTAAAGTTGCTTTCACTTCCTTGACACTGTCGTCCGCCATTTTGCATAGTTTGACTGCAGTACAAAATTTCTCTTGGGTACCCGGGGTGAATTACAAAGTCCATAAGGTGAAGGACGCGGTCCGTGTATGTCTGGATTTGGCAGGCAACTCCTTCCTTTTTTTTCCTAGGGGCCCAGTGCCTCTCGGCCTTCGGCCTCGCACAGGGATCCCACTCGGCCTTCGGCCTCGCTTTCCGGCGTTGCCTGCGGAGGAGGCTAGATGAACTGCTAGAGCCGTCAACATGAGGTAAATCGGATTCGTTATTTAGCTGTAATAACGTCACTTGGCAGTGATATATATATATTACATCGTTGTATTTCAGAACCGTCAATTCCGTCAATTCCGTCAGTTTAAGTTCATTCTTGTAAACCCATCGCAAGGAATAAAGTTATGAACGACGCGTGTTTCACGTGAAGAAGTCTAGCAGTCAGTCAGTAATTTATGTGATCGTACATTAGTTCTCATGTGGCCTGTAAGTCAGTTTTATTGTCTATATGGTCATGCAAGTAAGTGAAAGAGAAAGATTTCAAGTGTCGAAGCTATTATTCATGCTGTTTGCTGTGATACACAAACTTTCCCACGACAATGTCTACGGGAACTAACGATCAAACGATACCGCCGTCTGGGACCACAGGGATCCCATCAAGTCAAGATAATGTTTATACGCCGTCAACCGTAGTAGGATTGCCATCAAGTCAAGATAATGTTTTATACGATGTCAACCGCAGGATTTCCATCAAGTCAAGATAATGTTTATACGATGTTAACCGCAGGATTTCTATCAAGTCAAGATAATGTTTATACGATGTCAACCACAGGGATCCCAACAAGTCAAGATAATGTTTATACGATGTCAACCACAGGGATCCCAACAAGTCAAGATAATGTCTATACGATGTCAACCGAAGGATTTCCATCAAGTCAAGATAATGTTTATGCGATGTCAACCACAGGAATCCCGTCAAGTCAAAGTAATGTTTACAAGCCGTCAACCACAGGGATCCCAACGAGTCAAAGTCAAGTTCCTTCTGGTTTATTTTCAATAAACCAAACACGGACAATGGATGTTAGATCAAGAGGTGCTAATACACTATTAGACCTAGATGGGATTTTGTCAGAAAGAATAAGAAGTTTCAAGAAATCCTACAGCAGTTATAAAGGACATTTAACACGATTGTACAGCGAAATGGAGCAAGCTATGAGCTCGATAGATGTTATGGTTGCCATGGAAAAGAAAAAAGGCATCGAAACAGTGTACAGTAATTTACTAGAAACGTACGATAGACTTAACGAACTTATGTCACTCCACGAGAGAGAGACATTAGCAGGAAATCAAGTATGTGAAGTCGAAAGACGAAATATGTATATGTTAAAGTATGGACAATGGCTGATGTCTGTTGACCAAGTACCAACATCTGTACCACCGGTAAAGAATACCTTAGAAAACGATATTGGAAAAGAGGAAAGGAACAGTCACAAGTCACATGGACGAAAATCATTGTCATCGAAGTCAACGAGTTCGTCATCAAGATTGAGTCGCGGGTCCGCAAAGGCCAAGCGAGAGAAGGCACAGCTAAAACTGCAGAGACTTGGGCAAAGGAAGGAGTTGGAGAGGAAGCTAGAGGAGTTTCAACTCACAACTGAAATTGAAGAAGCAGAAATAGAAATACGCATAGCAGAAGAGATAGAAGGAGACAGTGCCGAAGAAAAAGCTTCAGAGTCAATGGGACTTCCTCGTCAAACTGATCATGAAAAGGTTGATAAGTACCTGGAGGAGTGTTCTCATCAGTCTCCTCAACTATCATTCGCTAAGCTACCCGATCAGTCACTCCAGAGACAGTCAACCAAATTGTATACTGATGTTAAGGTTGATGATGACCAGCAACATGAACAACAACGTGGGTGTGTAACCCAATCTCATGAGCATGAGCAGAAAGCTGATGATAGCCGTATCACCAACGTTAGTAATACGGACACTAATGTATACGACGTTCTAAAGAAACAGCAAGCAACGATGGACGAGATAGTAAGGAACTTAAGTATGCCGAAGAGAGGCTATATGACATTCGAAGGAGATCCAGTAATGTTTCCATTGTTTATGAAGAACTTCGAGATTAACGTCGAAAGTAAAGAGGAACATGACAGCGATCGTTTGTCTTACCTGATTCAGTTCTGTAAAGGAAAGGCTAAAGAAGCGATCGAACACTGCATCATTATGCCCCCCGAAGAGGGATATAAGAGAGCAAAGGACATTCTGAGAAAGAACTTTGGCCGAACGCATATTGTATCAAAGGCCTTTCTAGACAAGGTAGTGAAAGGTCCACCAATTAGAATTGCTGAGAGCGAGAAGCTCGCACAGCTGTCACGTGATATGGAAAGCTGCATGCTGGGTTCGAGCCAACTGGATATGGAATCAAACTTGAACTCGCTGGATACCCTCGGAAAGGTCGTTGGGCGACTACCTATTTCAATGAAAGCCAAGTGGGCAGAAAAGGCGAATCAACTGTATGATAAAGGAGTTACTCCCAAGTTCTCACATTTAGCCAACTTCGTCGAAGAAAGATCTGCCGTTGCAAACACCTACTTTGGCCAGCTAATTTCAGAAGGCAAGAATGAATTTCAAAGGGACATGAAGCAAAAACCCAGCTACCTCAAGGCTACATCAACCCCACGTCAAAGCTACGTCAACCCTACTGCTAAGGCAACGACACTCGCTACGTCTTCTAGTGATAAGGCTCAAGGTAATGCTAACAGCGTTTGGAAATTGGCCTGTCCTCTTTGTGAGAAGGAACATTATCTAGATCAGTGTGAGAAGTTTCGAGCCAAGACTGTTGAACAACGCCTTGAAGTAACTATGGACAAAAGACTTTGTCGCTCATGTCTAAAACGAGGTCATGTGTCTAAGGAATGCAGAAGAGCAAAGATGTGTAATGTAGGAGGGTGCAAAAGTAAACATCACCCGCTCCTCCATTCGTCTCTCGTACAGCAACAGTCGCAAAGGGACCAAGCGGATACCTCTGATGATCAAGCTACCCAACGTGGACCGTCCATTCCAACGCCCGCAGTTAAAGGCTCTACGACCACCTCCTCACCTAGTGCAGCTTGGTCAAAAAACAGACGAAGGACACGGCTCATTGCAGTGCCCTACAAACCGATCTATGTCGTGTAAGTCTCAAGGTCGTTCCAGTTAAAGTAACTGCTCGTGACAGTAAGCGTGTTATTGAGACGTACGCCTTCCTAGATGATGGCTCTGATACCACTATGTGCCTCCGAAGCCTAGCTGAAGATCTCGGAGTAGAAGGCAAACCTGTTGAATTTGTTCTGTCAACCATGATCGGTAATCAACAAAGAAGTGGACAACAGCTAAGTTTAGACATTGTTGGTATTGCTACTGGCAAAGGCCTACGCTTAGAGAAAGTGTGGACAACAGATCGTCTTCCCATAACAGAGGAAAGCATCCTTACCAAGAACGAACTCAGTAGTTGGCCACATCTGAAGGACGTCAACATGGCAGAGATTCCTAACAAAGAGATTACAATCTTGATTGGAAGTGATGCTCCCGAAGCATTATGTCCTCTAGAAGTAAAGTATGGTAAGAAAGGAGAGCCATACGCACTACGCACCCTGCTTGGTTGGACCGTAACGGGCCCACTGAAAGGAAGAACAACACGACGTGCTGAAGTAAACTACCTTCACGTAGACCAAGTCTTGGGGTGCGATGAACCTGAGTCAGTGTTAACACCAATAGAGACACAGTTAGAACGTTTATGCAACTCGGAATTAACCGAAAGTACAGCAGAGGTCAGAGAATGTATGTCACTTGAAGATCGGCGCGCCAAAGCCATTATGGATAACACAGTTACGTTTGTAAATGGACACTATCAGATAGGACTTCCATGGAAGTACGATGCACCGCAGTTGCCAAATAACAGGTCCATGGCAGAAAGGAGACTTGAACTGTTAAAGAAACGACTTCTTAGAGATCCTGTTCTTGCAAAGAAGTACACAGAGACTATGGAACAGTACATAGCGAAGGGGCATGCAGCGAAAGTACAAGAAGACAGTAATTGGCCTCCTCTTCCAGATGACATGCCTGAAATAGCAGACGGCGACGTAGAAGTTAAGAAGTGCGTAAGTCAAGTTCCCGTTCAAGTCAACGTCATGTCTTCAGATGCCAAAACGACATCGCTAAGTGATTTACTGCAACGCTCGTCATCTTGGTATCGCCTGTGTAAACTCATCGCCTGGCTTGTACGATTCAAGACATACTGCCGCTCGCGATATGGAAAAGGGAAGAGGATTGAAGTTTCCAAAGATCCATTGTCAGTCAAAGAAATGTCAGAAGCTGAAGACGATATTGTCAGGTTAGTTCAACGAGAAGCTTTCTGTCTAAAGAAAGATGGGTCCCTAAAGAATCTGAGTCCCATCCTAGAAGAAGGAATTCTACGAGCCATTGTTCGAAATCAACTCCTTGATGAAGAAACTTGGCTTACCACCTTGTGTGAAGTTGAAAAGATTATCAACGATCGTCCTTTGACACCATTATCGAATGATCCCAAGGATATGGAGGTATTAACTCCAAGCAGCCTGCTTCTCCTTAGACAGAACCACAGTGTTCCACCCTGCGACGTAGGAGACAGCATCAAGCTAAAGGAAAGATGGAAGTTAGCACAGCAACTAGCAGACTCGTTCTGGAAGCGTTGGATATCAGAGTACCTGCCTACATTACAAGAAAAGCAGAAATGGCTACGTCGCCAAAGAAACATGTCAGTAGGCGATCTTGTCTTAATAAAAGATGACAACATTCAACGCGGTCAGTGGCCATTGGGTTTGATAATTGAAACGTACCCAGATCAACAAGGAATAGTACGAAGAGTTCTAGTACGCACATCCAAAGGGAACTACACAAGAGACATAAGGAAACTGTGTTTGCTTGAAGGTAGTGCAGATCATGATGAATAAAGAAAGGATCAAGACCCAAAAGCAAAACCAAGGACACTTGGAACATTTATATATTTGAGTTAACGCTAGATCATTAGTGTAATATGTTTAGGATAAAGGCTCGAGGTACGCCTTTCGGGGGCGGTGTAGGATCTAGATATGTATAGTCAGCGGTTTAACGTATTTTAGTAGTGACGTCAGAACCTATGTAATCAGTCAACACGAACGGATAGTCACGATGAACTGCTAGAGCCGTCAACATGAGGTAAATCGGATTCGTTATTTAGCTGTAATAACGTCACTTGGCAGTGATATATATATATTACATCGTTGTATTTCAGAACCGTCAATTCCGTCAATTCCGTCAGTTTAAGTTCATTCTTGTAAACCCATCGCAAGGAATAAAGTTATGAACGACGCGTGTTTCACGTGAAGAAGTCTAGCAGTCAGTCAGTAATTTATGTGATCGTACAGTGAGGCTCTACCCGCATGTCCTCATTCCATGCCCCAGCTCACTGGCTGTGACTCTCACAGCTCTCTGGCAGGCATCGGTAAAATAAAAGCATGGGGAGCTTCCAGTCGGTGATGTGTTCACCAACAGAGTCTTCGTCTCTAAGGTCAAGATTCTGAACAAGACGAGACAACAGGTACTGAACAAGTGCGAGAGCTTCATCTGTGACCTATATCTAACCTTGAAAAGGACATCAAGCACTGCCGATGAGCTCAGGTACATTATGTTCTGCCAAAGAAGACAACAAAGTGAGACGCTTTGCACTGATACATGTATGTATGTATATGCTCTCTAGATGCGATGCAAGATCTGCATTTGCCAGAGGGCCATGGGTGGGAAACTGATGAAGATGGTACTTTGAAACCAGTGCTAATGACAAAAGATCCTGCAGCAAGCAGCCTGCTGGAGCGCACTACCTGCCACTACACTACCTGCTTGTAAGAAGTCCTTGTGTGCAACAACACAGGACTTGCATTGCCTGCACAAAGGCCTGTGCTTGCATGGCAGATGAAACATGCCGAAATCCACATGCATGGTGTGCCACCGCAATGTGATGATTCAGAGGAGAGCGACGTAAAGGAAACACAGATTAAAGTGACATTGTCGTATTCCCCACTATTGTCAGTTGTATAGTTTCAATACGAGAATGACGTTGAGGGGGCTTTGTAATATATTCGTGAATAACACTACGTACAAAAGACGTTGTTTCATTTACACTGACATACAAATATTATTGAATTGGCTCCTTATGTAAAATGCCATTTGTTAAGTGACAAAGATCTCAGAAAAAGAGTAACGTCCATGTGGTACAAGTTCTAAATACATGTAGGAAACACATGTTTGAAGACTTATTAGATCTCACTAGAAAGAAACGATATTTAATTCGAGTAGGCATAATATCTTGTGTAAACGTTTATATTTTGACTACATGGATATATAGCTATAGTTAGAAAACAATAGTCTGGCATGACCTATAGTCTCCAAATAGGCATGACCAGGATTATTGGTTCAATGTACTTTGGTATGACGTCAACAGTCACGTGAAACATTCTATGAATCACTAGCAAAGCTTTCAGTGACTTTACTTCATGGACAACTCACTTCCCATGCATTGATCGTCGACATCTCACTACAAATTTAGGGGAAAATATCAATTAAAGAAATAGCCTCGTTTTCATGTTAAGCCTGTTAACATGTATAATCAAAGGCACCCAATGGTGAACTCGTGGATTGAAAAGCTGTTTAAACTATTTCACAAGGAAAATTCGGCCTGCTCAACGACTAATGAAATTGAAGGATCTGGATACAGTGCGCGCAGAAGAAAACAAACCAAAACCCGTTTATTTGCTGTGATAGTTTGACTAATTTACTTCAAATGGTTGTTTGCACTACTTAATAACAGGAACTTTTAATATTTGAAGGCAGGAACTTTATTAACAATAACAGCAAAAATACAAACTTTAATAACAATAGGCACAAAATATAATGCACAATGATAACATTTCTTTAAAAATAATATTCTAACAATATAGTAACGTATGTAGTTTAGCATATATAATTGTACTGGCGAAACAGGTCATGTTTTTAGAATGATAGTTCTGAGATGATGTACGTTGTTGGACTGTATTTGACCGTTATGTTGTCCAGTAGTAACAGTTTCTCTGAAATCGTGCTTTCAGATAGCGCATTGATATTATTGCCAATGGAAGTGCGAAGAGCATCTTCGAATGCTGTCAGGTGTAGCTGTTGGCCTTCCGATTGAACGATAAGTTTTCCACTCACTTTCTTGGTGCAGTCGTCAATCCTCATAGTGTAACGACATCTGTCACAGTGGACAACTTTTAGACCAGCAGTGGCCTGAAGAATTCTGCGACCACAATTTAGGCAATGAAGGAATCTTCCTACATTCTCAACAGTGTAAATCTTTGGAACTGTGATGGTAATCGAGTCAGATTTGGACTCAATATCTTGTTCTGGGATGTCTATGTTGGCAAGCGTTTCATCAGCCAAAAGTTTGATCAGGGAACGTTCAAGAGTAGTCATCTTCTTGATTCCAGCCCAGATGCGTACCATGGCAGGGTCAATAGAGTATACTTTTCCACGTTCGATCATAGGAATGTGCCGTTCCCAGATGTCTACATTGATAGTTCCGGTAAGATCGGCAAAAGTGGCAGTTGCTAAGTTCAAATTTCGTGAGCCAACGGTTCTGGTTTCGCCGAGATTTAGAACTTTACCACAAAGGATAATCTTATCAAATTCAGTGGAGGAATTGAAGATGTCTTGAATCTGAGTAGGAGGCTTTGGTGACTGGGTGGCCTTAAACTGGAAGGAATACTCCGTCTGATCTGGTAGAGTTAAGTTCGTCATATCATTGATGATCAGTTTTTTATCAGGTGTGTAGGTGAAGCACTTAATCTTTAGTGGAGTGTGGCTTTCTTCGCTGTCCATCAAAAGGGGTCGTTTATTTGGGGAGTACAGAAGAGCATCTTGGGGTGGCTCACTACTTGTCTGTAATGTGAGAGTGCAGTAGTTCATGGTGTTCTTTCTGTTACGCTTCAAAGGAGACAATTCGTGGACATATGCAATAAGTTCATCAGGTGGAGAAGTTCTCAAAGGAGTTGATGGAAGCTGGTCGTCGTTTGCCGTCTTAGTCTGGCTTGAGTTGTCACTTTTCAGACTTGGAGAACAGTCCAGGCTTGGGGAAACCACTTTATTTGGAGATTTAACTGTTTGGAGTTCTAAAGGCTTGAAAAGTTTTTTCCCTCGTTTGTTCGAAGCCATAACGTCGTTTGGATTGCTCTCGACTGCGAGTTCGAACTGCAGAAACCAAGTTTTTATACCGATCCTGGGATCAAAAAAATGACTGTTTTTGATTGGCTCATTTTGTACACTTACCTCTGCGGAAGCAGCAGGTACGATCCGATCTCTTGAATTCGAAATGTTTTTATACAGATTGTGGGATCAAAAATTACTATTGGTGATTGGCTCATTTTGTACACTTACCTCTGTGGAAGCAGCACGTACGATCCGATCTCTTGAATTCGAAATGTTTTTATACAGATTGTGGGATCAAAAATTACTATTGGTGATTGGCTCATTTTGTACACTTACCTCTGTGGAAGCAGCACGTACGATCCGATCTCTTGAATTCGAAATGTTTTTATACAGATTGTGGGATCAAAAATTACTATTGGTGATTGGCTCATTTTGTACACTTACCTCTGTGGAAGCAGCACGTACGATCCGATCTCTTGAATTCGAAATGTTTTTATACAGATTGTGGGATCAAAAATTACTATTGGTGATTGGCTCATTTTGTACACTTACCTCTGCGGAAGCAGCAGCCCTTGATATCGTTTATGAATATGAATGTCAGATCGTTCATGATGAACGTTTATTCAAGTAGGTGTATATTAGACCCCATTAATTGAAAGAAATGTTTGACAGTGCATTTGCTTGCATTATTGAATTGATTAGATAGAGTGCAAACCATATGTCCGTGAAACAGTACAAACTAATAGTACTAAATAGCACCAATGAAACAATAGAAAACAATAGAGATAACACTATTTAGTACTATTTAGTAATAGTACTATTTCACGGACATATGGTTTGCACTCTACTATAAAATAAATTGATTGAATACGGTATTTTTAATCCATTTTTTATTTAACAATTAAATGAAATTGCATTTGTACTGAATTAATTGTTGTCATTTGTAAACATAAGCTTATATGGGTATACCCATTATTTGTATGGGTTATATTTAACACTTTTTTTCTGTAGTAAATTCAAAGAAATGGTTAGGATAGCTATTGTGCCAGGGTAATTGTCTATCCATAGAAGTGCTACCAACAGAACTAGTCATGTAGTTCAAATGGACATGTATATTCAGATGGTGTAGCATTGCCAAAATATATGTAGCAGTAAAGATTCGACTTGCAGTCAAATTATATGTATTTGTTGAGTTTGTGTGATCCAGATGTGATGAGGGAATGTAAAATAATACAGTTGTTTTTCAATGTTCACAAGATGTTTCTTCTTGTATAAACATATATCGTTGTTGATGGTTGAAATTGATTATTGTTGATAATGCAGACAGTTGGGCAGTTCCTTAAAGTGCCTATCACCCCTGTGAGATTGTTTTAAAAATCTATTCAATATAAGCTGAATAGTTGGTGGGTTCAGTATTTTGTGATTTGAACCTTGCGTTTATGAGTTATAGAGGTTTGAAATCTCAATATGCAAATTTGATGACGTCTACTAAGACTTCATTTATTATACAAAAACGCCCTTGTGCTGATTATTGACATTTGAAAACTTACATTATATTTTCACAGTCTTTATAAATGATTTTATAACTTTTTCCCCATTTCAAAAAATAAGCTCTTCTTGAAAAAGTCTAAATAAGTTATGGCAAATTCCTGGGTTGACGTCTTCAAATTTGCATATTGAGATTTCAAACCTCTATAACTCATAAACGCAAGGTTCAAATCACAAAATACTGAACCCACCAACTATTCAGCTTATATTGAATAGATTTTTGAAAGAATCTCACAGGGGTGATAGGCACTTTGATTATTGTAGAAGTACATGTAGATCAATCAGTACAGTTATTTTGCAAATATCCATGCATAGATCATTGAGCGAGAAGCTTGCTTGTTCACTCTCTTACTATAGGGTACATGTCTGTATGTGCATTTGTTGTCTTGGCGGTAGAAATGTTCCAAGAAACTGAAATGAAAAGAAGAAACAAAGATAAGTCAAACTGTTAATTCATTTATAAGTGTACATCGTATCTATAAGAGAAAATTATTATCAAATTTATTTTACCTGTACAATAGTTAGAGTGCAATTTAGAAAAGTGTGAAATAGTACTAACTTTAAATAGTATTAAATAGTGCTATTTCTATTGTTTTCTATTGTTTCATTAGTGCTATTTAGTACTAATTAGTTATTTAGTTTTCAAGCTTTTCTAATTTGCACTATAGTTTAAAAGTTAAAATAAAAAATTGTTGCATTGTTGTTGTTGTTAACTGTATCAAGTATTTCTTAAGTCCCACAATTTCTTACTTACCTGGATATTATATGAATGAAGAAATGGTGAATGGATACATGTACTTTATGTACATGTATAGGGATGTGTTTGATATCCCTGATTCCAGTTTTGGTAGCTGATACAGTAATGATGATATTATACATGTAGATACATTTTATGTATTGGTATATTGTACATTGTACTTAGAAAGTACTGATGAAATGCACAAATAAATGGCAACATTATATTCTTGTTTAATTCTTCATTTTTATAATGTATACCATTACCGTGGTTTAATTTTGTGAAAGCACCAACGTTATATAATTACTTTTGCAATACATTTGTAAGTATAGATAATTAGCAGTGAGCTGGTTCAAGTTCATAAAATGCTAATAATAGTATTATACATAATTAATTATTATATTCACTTTGAGGAGTCTACGTAAACAGAACTGCACTATAAAGTAGTCTGGATACGTACAATAATTATAATTTGATCAAAGTTGTATATAAACTGGCTTATGGTCACTGTAGTAAGATTCTAAAACACCCGAGATGACAACTTGGTTTGGAATATTTGTATAAATATGGTCTATTGTACTGCGGTAATCTGTAGTGTAGTCTGTTATTAATTGAGTATAATCTTTTTCAGTAATCAAATATTTCAATAAACTTTTTTGTTCAGAAAGATGATTCATTAAGATTAACATTGAAATCTCCTAGAATTACTGTTGGAGTAGAAGCATTCAAATTGTGGTGATCATGTAAATATTTTAGAGCTTCAACAAGTCTGGTAAGAATGACTTTGCTGCTAGAGCGATAAATACCAATAATGTATAATGGTTGTAGGTTGTAATCCATGACAGTTATTTCTACATCATTGTAATTGCATCTACAGGGAATTGATAGGCAATTAATGTTGTTTTTGATGTATACAGCTGTGCCATACTTTGTTCTATTAGTTTGAGTTGGATTGTAATCATTTCGATATAGTTCAAAGTTGTTAAGAGTATAGATCTCATTGGTGTCTTTTGAGCATAAAGCTGTTTCAACAAAAATATTGACATGTGCTGCTTGTACATTGTAATCATGTGCTACATCTTCAATGTGTAGATGGAGAGACCTGACATTGTGGAAGAGTATTTTGATGTTATTGTCATTGGTAGACTTATAAAGACATGGTACAGAGCATTTTAAGGCTGCTTCAATTCTGAGACGAGCCATTTCAGTTTGAACTGTGTTGCTAACTTTGATTTTCTGTTCATTCAAATTCAAAATATGTAAAGTAGAACTATTTCGTACTCTACTTAAGGCAACATAGTGCATATGATCCATGGCTGAAGATGGACAGTCTACAACTGCTTCATCAAGTGTGGCGCCTTGGCAACGGTGAATGGTTTTTTTCGCTGCTGCTGGTATTAAAGGGAACTGTTTTCTAAGAACTTGAGCTTGAGTTTTCTTATTAATTTTAAATTGTCTAGTTATTTCTAAGACAGGTATCCAGGATTATACCTTACGGTATAAGTGTGAGTATTTTCTGCGATGACTGTGACCAATTATCGTCTCTGTAAATGACACCCATATAATACTTGGTCTAGTTGAATTAGGTACTCTGTATTCTATTTTTTCTATGACACATTCTGCTCCATTAGTCATACCATCAAGGACTGATACGTTTGTAGTCAGGTCATACTTTCCTCCTATAGCTACAGAAATCAGTGAATACAATCCCATGGTTTTAGTTGCATCCTCGGGAATTCTTTGTTTAAGTTTTTCTTTAAGAGCATCATTTATATCTCCTACTATTATGTCGACAGCTTTCACTTGAGCCTTATCAGTTGTACTCCTTTCAAAGATTGTATTATTATGTGCATCTACACATGCATTTCTCACAAACAGGTGTGTTTTGTTCATGGGATAGTTAATACTAGTAGGATTGTGTTTTAAAATTCGTGACTTTAATACATCAATGTCATTTGTAGTATGCTTGCCTTCTCTAAGACGGTTCAAGAGTTCTGCAAATTGTTTGTCATCTTTTTGTCGCATAATATCTGTTAATTCAAACATTTGAAAGTGTTCTTGCCAGATGTTAATAGCCAAGGGACCATAGTTCTTTATTGATATGTCAAATATCCATTTATCAAAAACAGGTTTTAATTGAAAGAAGTCACCAACAGTAATCACAGTTATTCCTCCAAAAGGGATTTGTGTTCCCATTATCTGTTGTAAGCGTAAGTTTAGGAAGTTAAACATGCCATTTCCAACCATTGAAATCTCATCAATAAATATGACTTTCAGTTTACCTAGTTGAGACCTGATAGTATTAAAAGTCTATCTCTATCAAGTGTACAATATTCGAATCCTCTATTTGCAGGAATTTTAAAAGCAGAGTGCAAGGTATTACCTTTAATATTAAAGGCTGCTTTACCAGTAGGTGCTACCTTAAGAACTTTAATTTCATCAGGGTTTTCACCTGGTTGACTGTTAAGGTATTTAATAAGAGCTTCATATAAAGCATTAGTTACAGTTGACTTGCCAACTCCTGCTCCACCTGTTAAAAACAGCCTAAGTGGTTCATCTTTTGTTTTGATAGAATACAATACATGATAGAAAAATTATCTTTGTTTTTTATTGAGTGATCGCACTAGTTTTCTGAATTCATGATCCTCCATACGCTTCACTACGAGGTCTTCTTGATCATTAGTTCTAGGAAACATTCCCATGTCATCTAATAACAAATCATATTGATTGTGTAGTATATTTTTTTCCAGGATCAAAGCATCCATAGAGTTCACTAGCTGTTTTTTCAGCTTGTTTGTCCTGTTCATTTACATGCTGTGCATTAGGTGCTACATTGCCAAACTCGTCATTGTCATGATTTTCAATGTCTTGCATTGCTCTGTCAAGTAGCTCTGAATGATATTCATATTGTTCTCTTCTTTCGGTAATGTTTTTTTTTTGTGATTCAAAGCTCTCTTGATAAGTTTGAAAGTTCAGTATAAGATCTTTTTCTTCATTTCTCCAAGGAGAATAAAGCATTAGTTGTTCTCTGTAATAGTTTTCGGAGTCTTTTTCTTTATTGAATCTTACAGAACGAATGATCTTAGGTTTTCTTCGTTTAACTAGTTTCATTCCACCCCTCATTTCAATTTCTTAACTTTCAAGATTATCTTCATTGGCATCATCATGGTCATCATCGGCAATGTTTTCATCAAAATATCTTTCTGGTAAGTAGTTATTTGACATTTTGTCTTTAGGGCAATTGGAGTTAACTTGATTAGAACCATTTCTTTCTGTAACACAATTATACCAGGCAACAAAGTCATGCAGCTAAACACAGATTTTGTAACTTACGAGGTCTTCTTTGATATCGCTTGATAATGTTATCTGACTCAATGTCTACAGATTTATCAGGTAAGTCTTTGATCTTATCCATTGTCTTTAGCAAAAATGTTCTTTCTTCTGGGTTTGAAGTATTTATAAATTGAAAGTCCCTGGATGCTCTCCTTAAAGGCATTTGCAAAACAAGATAAACAGCTTCTTGTGCACTTATTTCAACAGCGTTGAGAAACTTATTTCCAATGTGCCTAACTCTGTTTCTAATGTCTTTGTCACCAGACTTTGCTTCTTCGCATGCTTTCTCAAGGAGTTTACTCATTCCTCTTTGTCCTTTAGTAATATATGACAGTATGTACACAGCACAAGCATAAGGATCAAGTACATATTGTATATCCATATTAGCTCTCCAAGCTTTCAAAAGATTGGCATTATAGCTATTAACCCTTATTTCTGATGGTGACCGTTTTAATAATAGCGTATCACGTGTCAGTGAGAATTGAATTGCTAGTATATAACTTTCCTCGTCTATTTGTAGTTTTTGAAGAAGTTCTTCAAATGTAATGTTTTCACCATACTTCATGTCATCAAGTAAGCATTTAATTTTTTCAGAGTTTTGCTTAATAGTTGTAAGTACTTCTTCGTCAAAGCACATTTGATCAAGGGGTTGTAAAATCATTGTTCTTGGCATTGGTGGCAAAGGGAAATTAAATCTACACACGTTATGGCCTTTTTTCTTACATGTCAGTTTGGCATGCCTATGTATCTGCAAATTCATTAAATCAGTCATTTCTTCACCAGAGTCATTATGACAGGTAACATATTTATCAACAAATTCAACAATTTCATCATTACTATTTATCTCATATTGAGGAGCATCTTTAATCCAAAACAAAGCATGGATATGAGGAGATCCTCTTTGCTGAAATTCAACTCTATAGAAAAAGTATTGTATTTCTCCAATAGGTAGCAATGAACATTTCATAAAATGACGTATAAACAACTGAACCATGTGTTCAAAATTTCTAGCGCAAGTAACAGGATCACTTTGAATAAGATCTGATTTCTTTTGCCATGTCATTTCTTTGATTTCATTGTCTGTGTAATCGGTTTTGTCAACAAGTCTACCTAATATCCTAAGTAAATGAATCCATCTAGTTTCTGCTGCTGAGAAAGAACAGAACCATGTAGGCTTTCCTAGCTGACGAATCATTGCAAATAGGTCCAGTTTCTTGCATTTTTCAAAGTATGGTGGTGAACCTCTAAGATTCCTTAACACTCTAAAGCCTTCATCGAGATGTACTAAATTATTTATCATATCTTGGGATTTCAAATCTCCGGCAGTGTACTTTTTGCCTTTTGTCTTACACTTGCGCAGTGATAATGAGGCACTGTCTTGAATTTGCTTGATTTGTATTTTTTTTAATTTATAAAAAAATGTTTGGTACACTATTGGCTACTCGCCTATCTTGATTCCTCAATTCCCATTTACACACAGTGCTATAATGAACAGGAACTGTTCTATTTTGGTTATCTTAACTACGTTTTCCACAGAATATTGTTGGGAATGACAAAAATTCTGAATTTTTGTCCATAAATATTCCTAGTGGTCTATTGCCTTCACCTGGTGCAAAGCTAATAATATTGTCACCATTTTCAGTTATATCTGGTTCTTGTAATAAAGTATCCATATTGCCTGATTGGCGTTCTTCTACTTCACACCAGCTATCATTTTCATCACTGACCAAGTTTGAAGCTGTACACTGACTTTGACTGATATTATTGACATTTTCATTTGGTGGGTGGAGTTGATGATCACTGTCATGGTATGTATTGTTTTCAGATGAATTCACAGTTTCATTGTTTGTATCATGAGCTGGGTTTTCAATGAATTCTTGCCAGTCTTCATTTTCATTGTCCTTCAAACTATCTATCCAATTATCATTTACTGTTATGCCCTCAGATTTAAATAATTCACTTGTTCTTGCAAGATATTTAGCTGCATCTAAAACCTTTTTTGGTCTAACATTTTGGAACTTATAATGATGTTTATAGCTTAGTCTTCTTTTCAGCTTAATTGGTATGGTCTGTGTATCACTAAGAGATCTTGGTAAACTATTTACTGTAAGGTTAACATCAGCTGGTACATTAACAACATTGCCATGAATAGTCAACTGACCACCTCTGGGTAGTTCACGGATTTGCATAAATGGTATTCGAGGTGAAACAAGTCGTTCTTCAAGTGGTGTTAGATCTAATACATCAGGTTTTGTTGGAAATGTCATTTTATTAGACTTAGCACAAGCAGGTAGTTTCCCATCTTTTAAGTTTGAATGACATGTTGTACAGATCCATTCATTGTTATCTATACTTTTCACATTGGTGATACATGTATTCACAAGATCAGGTGAACAGCTTGTTATGTATGCTTCAGGGTTGCATTTTCTTACAGAAAATCTATACCACAACTGATCACAGCAGGTGCATATATATTCTGGTCCAGAGGTAACCTTGTCATGAAAGTCTTTTATCAACTTTAACACAAAATCACTTGTCATTTCTGTAGATGGCATATTTGATTGGCTAGTACAGCAAGCTTCCATTATTAGGTACACTTTGTTCGTCTAAACTATAAGGTCGTTTTATTTTAAATGTTGGGGAATGCAAATCATTTCTGATGTCTTTGTTTATATTGTTAGCACATCTCTTTCTTTTCACTGCTTCACTATTAATTTTTCTGACATGCTCTGGATTGTCTTCTTTTCCCTTTGCAAAAGTTTTTGCATTGATTTGCCTAACATGGTCAGGTTGACTTTTTTTTTTCTTTGAAAAAACTTGTTTATTAATTTCTCTGATATGGTCAGGATTATTTAGTTTCCTTTTCTTAGAAGATTCTATGTTTCTTGTTCTTACAAGGTCAGGATTTCTTTCCTTAGCTCTAGTTCGTGTTTGTTTTTTAAATTGATTCAATTTATCTCTATTGTTTTCAGAGTATTTTTTATAAGCTTCACTTTGGGACTTCCTTGTTTTATTGATATCTTGTATTTTCCTTTGATGGGCTAATTCCTTTTCTTTTTGTTTGAATGCATCATCGGCTCTTTTTTTCCTCATATATTCTCGCATATAAACTTTGCGGTTTTGTTTGGCATCATTATTGTTGCTGGATACTTCATGGTCAGACCGGTTGCTACATGTACATGTATATGTAATTGGCACAGTCGAAACATAGTGAATTTCATCCAAGTGACCTATATAAATACTTGTAGGAGGACAGTTATGAGACTCACATGGTTGAACAACTGTAATTTCAGTAAAATTCTCGGTAGTTTCTATAATATTTATTTTTAAATTGAGAGCATCTGCAACAGCCTGTATGATGATGTTATCAGCCCAGTAACCTTGAGTTGACATGTTATTCAAGTATTGTAACCAAGAGTTTTCTGTATTGCTCTCTATGAATCGCTCTGGGTGCTCTCTTAGGTATTGAATACCATCACTTCGTATTTGCAAATGGTATATGGAATTACTAAATAATTTATGTGAAATACTTTAAGAAAAACAGTCACCATCCCCACCAACATCTAATGGTGCTAAATAATAATGAGATAATCTTACTCTTAGTAATGACATGTTTGTTAATCTACTGGTATTTGTTATGCCACATATTTTTTGTCTTACTGAATTTTGTAAATTTGAGAAAGGACCAGGATTTCTTTCCACATCACCTGACAATAGTAACTTTTCGTTAGAGAGACAAGAAGTGTGTTTCTGAGATTTAAATGTTCCACGTTGCAATAAAGTCCTGTGTTTTCTAACTTTTCTTTTTACATTTCTCTTCTTCAGTGCACTTCTCCATGTAGATTTGAGTTTTTCTTGTCTACATATTTTATACTTCAACAAATAGATCTGATTGACAAGTTGAAATATATAGGATGATTTGGGAGTATTTTTGTTATTAACATACGACACAAATCTTTTTCTATAATTTCTATTTTTGACCAAACGATGAACTTTTTTCAAGCATATCCTGGATGGCTCCCTTTCACGAATTCTTAAAGTAGGACTGTTTCTGACTCTCTTCAAAATTGTAAATTTGTCATATAAAGATTTATGAAAGTTCCTTCGACACTGTAGAGGTACACCACTTGTCGTGTAATTCTGAATTATTTGACTGCAAGATTTCTGTGAGTTTGTTTGTTTCATCAAGCAGCTTATTTTTTCTCCACATTGGATATTTCTTTCTTTTTCGATCACAAATTGATTTGACTTTTCAGTATGAGAATGACTTGACTGCTTCAATGAACAGTTTGAGTTTTGTGCATTGCTTTCTTTCACTTTATCAAGTGGTTCTTTCAAGTTCTTTGTGCACAAGGTTGCTTCGTTTCCTTCGCCTTCTGAGTTTAGTACACCAGATTTAAGATAAGGCTTCTGGTTGTCAGTTTCACTTTCAGTACATGAGTTTGCAGTCAACTGGTTTACAGTTTTGTCATTTGTACTCGTAATAAGTTCAGGCTTTGAGTTGTGTATAAATACACAGTTCTCAGTTCATGTAGTTCGCTTTGATCATATTTGATTTCATAGTTTGCTCAATAGTGTTCATATAAAGATTCTCTTGGCAATGTTCGCGGACCGACCCATTTCGAAATCGCTCGCCATCTTTTAGAGTGGGTCTACCGCGAACAGCGTGTAGTGCGTTTGTAAGCATAGTGAGCGTTTTGAGAATCAAGCGAAGGACAATCTTAATAGGCATCCACAAAAACATCTGCACTTGTGAACTTCACGTCCAAATAATGGTGAAACGCGTGTTGTGTAAGGTTGTTAGTTAGCTATGAAGGAATATCTGACCAATGGCAGTAATCGTGACTATATTTGGTCATAATCTCGGTCGTCAGATATATTCTTACTGACTATATAAGCAGATAAGCTTTTTTACTAGTAAATATTGTAGTAAAATAATTATTTAAAAATTGAATGACTAACCTTATATTTCACTGTATTGTACCGGCGTTGGACTCCAGCAAAACTTGTTTGTCCTCAACCTCTGACTTTTAAAAATTCCCAGACCATATAAGCTTAAAGCTTACAATACAACCACGATTCCAGTCAGTCGAACCCAGATGTAGCATTGTAGGAAGACGATTAGATTGATGTTCCTTGACCTTGTTTGATCCTTCGTCATCATTTTGCAGTCCATCACTGCATATCAGACTTGCGAACTTGCACTACGATCGATGCCACTCGGTACTTGGCAAGTTCCTTTCTAATTATTTGACTTGAAACTCCACTGAATATAGTGACCATACCGTAAAATGAATATTGAAGCATTTTAGGATCATTTTCCATTGAATTTCAATAAATAAAAACCCTTAGCGAAGGTAATAATCCAAAGGAATCCCAACAAAAAATTGCTTTTATGGACATGGGTAGTGAGTTAAAAAGTTTACAATTTGCCCCCGAGTGAGTGAGTGACACTTCCGGTTCAAAAGTCCCATCCCAATAACTCGTGGATGCTTCGCAATCCACGAGTTAAAAATAACTGCACAGTCATTTTGAGCTCAACATTTGAACAAACGGCAACAAAGAGACTAAACACGAACTATTAGTCCCTAAAGCAAGAGTAATGAGCCTATTGACGGCGAAAAATTCATTAAATTCGTATAACACGTCGATTTTGTCTCCCAGACATGAATTTTGACTTTCCAAAAAGCACGTGATCAGTCACGTGATGCCCTTAACCAACTACAAAGCCTTATACGACTTCAATTCGTTGTAGGTTCACTTTATAGTCTGTTTTGATCGACTTGTTCAAAGAAATAGAGAAGAAAACGGTACTATAGTTAAGAGCCTCGTTTTCATGCTAGGAATCGTATAGCGTGATAAAACGTGGCCTTAACCACAGGCAGCCCAACCATTGCTTTTGAGGCTACTAAATAATTCAAAATTTTTTTTTTTTTGATGGGCTTCCTGTGGTAGAGCGCGCGCGTATATTGGGTTCCCTGTGCTGAGTAATGTTGGGCTTCCTGTGTGCCTCCTGCGGGATGCGCCCGCAGCAAAAAATATACACATTTGCTGCGGGCGCATCCCGCAGGAGGCACACAGGAAGCCCAACATAGGACATTACTCAGCACAGGGAACCCAATATATAAATGCGCGCGCGCTCTACCACAGGAAGCCCATCAAAAAAAAAAAATGTTGAATTATTTAGTAGCCTCAAAAGCAATGGTTGGGCTGCCTGTGCCTTAACTCGGAACCTATACCACATTTCGACTCTACAAACTATCTGGCCTTATTCAGGAGGTCTTGTTCTACCAAAATCCGATGTCAAACCTTTTCTGACTCGTGGGTTGCACGAAACCCCTATTTTCCGCCGGTCTCTGCTACTGGACTAAATCGCTCGTACGATCGATCAGTTTGTATTCGCTGTGTAACCACGTCCTGTGGAATCGAACTCGCCCTCAGGCTTCCCGCGGTCCGGAGCGTTAATACAAACTGATCGATCGTACGAGCGATTTGTATACAGACTTTGAGAGCTTCTAAATGGCCACAAATATCAAGCACGAGGGCGAGTTTGATTACTGATCGATCGTACGAGCTTCTAAAATGACCACAAATATCAGATCGATCGTACGAGCTTCTAAATGGCCACAAATATCAAGTTAGAACTCCCTGTGCTAGTGCTTAGTAATGATAAGTGTTTATAGTTAGGGTACTAGCTAGTTGGTATCGCAAAGTAAAAGGATGTGGATCATTTATAATAAGATGCGATGGTGTGTCAGGGGAAAATTAATAGGGGAGTCCATCTCTTAATATACGTGGTTTCCATCAGATTGTTAGCTTGGCTATTTTTAGCAACAAGCTGTGATTGGTTGGTTCCATGCGCGCGTTCCGATTGGTCGGTTTACCGAAGACCGGGTAATTTTTTCATCGCGATGTACGATATATATTGACCTAAATGGTGTAAAGATGAAAATAGGCTGTGAGTCTAATTCCTGTCATTTAGAGGACGAAATCCATTACAAATTGAAACCCTACCCGGTACTTCTGATTACGCTAGGTAAAACTTGCTAACAACGCCGTGAAATCACGAATAACCGCGAAAAATATAGAAAAATCAAAAGCCGAGAAAGAAAGCGAGCTGGGGTTTTTACAAGAGAAAAAAACGATCCACTCGAATAAATTATCAAGCGACTTATCAAGCTCATCAGATCCAACTACTCACAAGATCATGATATGTGCTTTGTTCTGGCACAATTATGTAATAAAACACAAATCTATGGCAAACAAAACTGACTTCAAGTCCCAACACGACTCGTCGGTTTTTATTGCAAATGTTTTGAGAAACGACTCTGAATCAAGCGACAAATTTTCAATGAATCAAAATCGGTCAAACAACTGAGAGGCAGTTCAAAGATGGCATGTAAACATCATTAAGTCTAAGAAAAATAATCCTCACACACTTAGCAGTCGTTGGCGAAAAAAAAGAACCATAATGAATCTATCATGCACGCTTTACCTTCACAAATCTTGTTTGAATCCCTCGTATTTGTTGACTCAGTTTCACTCTCAGGTTGTTGTTTTCTGTTGTTGTTTTATTTCTTTAACTCCTAAAACACTCGAGATAGTAAGAAATACGAGCAACCAAATAGATCCAAAGAGATTCAATGTGTTTGAAGGAATGTTTTAGACGATATTTCGTCTTTGAACGTGTTTTTGAAGGTTTTTGAAGCAGCTGTTCTGTGTTCGAGTTCATCGTGAATCAAGGCCAAGCACATTTCTTTGTAAGCGAGGCCGACGTATATCCTCTCTTTTCGTCGAATTCAGAACTTTCAATCAACATCAATCGATTCCATCTTTTCCTGGGAATACTCCCTAATTGTTCAAAGCAATAAACGAAGAAATAGAAGTACAAATGTCGACACTCAGCAGGCTTGTATAGACTATAGTTGTAGTTTTTGGTTTCCATGTTGAGTTGAGTCAATCCGACTCACCGGCGAAGTTTTTTTGACTCTTTTCAAACTTTACAGCTCCATTTCAAAGAAATAAATCCCTTACGGTGTTATATGAAGAGATTTCACGTAGAATCGATAGCGAACTTTGAACGGTTTGTAATCGTTATATAAATTGGATGGGTTTTAACTGAACGGATTTTCTTGACTTTCTTGTTTGAATTTGATTGAGCAGATTTCTTATTTACATAAATGGCGGGAAACCGCGCGGCCGCTTATAAAATCAACATTTCAAAAACCACATTTTAAAAGCAAAAAATAGCCATATAATAAACGATTTATCAATTTAATTTATTAATAACTACATGTAGATGTAGCTGTGGTATAAAATGTTCAGCATCGACGAAGGAGATGTCCGCCATGATTACTGCAAGTGACGTCATTTACCTCCAACCAATCATAGCTTGTTGCTAAAAATAGCCATGCTAACAATCTGATGGATCTAAGGGCATTAGGGAAGATGGACTCCCCTATTAATTTTCCCCTGCATGACGTCCTTGGTCTTAACGTTCGCAATTTCTAAACATTTACGTATTTCTAGTATTTCTATGACACAATATTGCCAATATTTGCGTTTTCCCTGGCGAATGATAATAGTACTGGACGTTATGTTACGTAAACCATTATTTTGCAATGTTTACATCGAGCTATCAGATAGTTATCGCATTCCAATCCGACGTGCGCGAAGCTACTGCACCCTACCCCTCATTTGGACATTATTTGCTGTTAGGGAGGGGTGGGTCCGAAATACGAAAATCGTGAATTCTGACACAGGCTTACGTTTAAAAATTGTGGTGCATCCAACATATTACACCTAACTATTAAATACTTTTAATACCTCATATTCCGTGGTGTAACCCCTTTCCTTGTACAGATAAGCCCAATAATAAGTCTCAGACAGTCGTTTGCAAAATAGTTGACACAAATAGGTTTTTTTATACCTATATTTCAGAAATGTGTCGCTGAGCCTGAAATATTTCTCATAATAACTTCAATAACTTCATAGAACTCCCAACCCCCCTCCCCCCACTACAATGTTGAGTAGTGAACACGACGCAGTAGATCGACATCGCTCTCAATCAACATTGAAAGGGGGGGGGGGGGGGGGGGGGGGGGGGACGAAAACCCAAATTCGTGCGCGCAAAAAAGTGTCCGAATTTTTCAAAGTGTGTCAAGCTATTTTGCAAACGATTGTAGTTGTTTCAGCAAACATGTTACACGGTGAAACTGTCTTGCACTGTTTCACGAAAAAAGTTTCACGAAAAAGTTTCACCGCCGTGTAACAAGGCCTTTACGCCTTGTCAGTGATACTTTGCGAAACGAAACGAAACGAAAAAGGCTTAATTGTTATACTTTGCGAAACGAAACGAAATATTTCGTGAGATTGGAGTGTTGTTTTTGTTTGACTATACTCTCGCATCAGATCAGTCTGATATTGCTGGCACTTCAAGCCGATTGTGCTAGAAATGGCTTCTGCATCTAATACACTGGCATGGATTGTACCTTCAGTTTGACATTTGTAAAGAACCTTTGTTGTGCACGTAGTACAGTTGTCGTACAGGCTGACTGTTAATGGAGTACTAACATTTTAAGCACTGAAATAACTCAACTGATGAATAAGCCATTTGATCGCTACGATCGCTCACGAAGTGCGATCGCTGCGATCATCACGAAAACTGTGTTTAGCGATATCGCCAGCGATCGCATCTGGAGCGTTGTTTAATTTCCATTTGATAAGAATCGGGCTTAATGGTATTAAACATAGCGTGAGTACACGCAATCTTCAATTGCATTAATTAGATTCTTGAATGATTTTACTGAATCAAGAAATCATGTCCATTATTTAGAGAAGAGAAATTATATATTTAGATGGATTCTCTTCTCTAAATAATTATAATGGACATGATTTCTTGCAGACTGGAAAAATGTTCACAACATTAGAAATATGTCTTTTACATACATGTATTAATGGTATTAAACATAGCGTGAGTAGTGCACGCAAACTTCAATTGCATTAATTAGATTCTTGAATGATTTTAATCAAGAAATCATGCATGTCCATTATGATTTTGAGAAGAGAAATTATATATTTAGATGGATTCTCTTCTCTAAATATTGGACATGATTTATTGCACAAATAGTTCACAACATTAGAAATATGTTTTACATACATGTATTAAATGTGATATGTAACCATGTCAGCTTGGGAAGAAATCACATAAGATGTCATTATGGTACAGGCATATACAGGCACAATATCGGCCATGTCACATGTCACCTATCTCAGTTCGATCTACTCGTCCGATGACGAGCCGCACGCCTTGGATACGGACATAGGTGGGCATCTGAAATGCCCACCTCAAATTACTTTGAATAAGGAATATGTGGGTTTCATCTGTCATCGTATTTCTTTTCACAGTAGGTTACGTTTGTTAGCAGGAGAATAAGTAGTGTTATTGTGTAGTATTTATTATCCTATGTCAAATTATTTCGGAATTCCACTTATATTTAGCATGCTCTCGTCTATTTTCGTAATTACTAAGAGTTCTGATGAACCGGCAAATAAAATTGTTTGAACCGTTTCGGGTCAGCGGTTAGGTGAGAATGATATTCGCCATGTACAAATTGACGGGCAACCAAACGGTATACAATGTACTGCACTGTAAACATCAGTACGGCATTGTGAGAAAGGTTGCTGAAGACATTCGGTTGAACAAAGTTTATTCTTCTCAATTGGACGCAAGTAAGATGTGGTATGCTCTAAATTCTTCTCTTTGCGGTTGTAAGCCAAATGCATTTTGCATATCATCGCTGAACACGCTGAACTCCAAGACGAGCTTTCCCTTTTGCCGCCATTTTCGTGGTTCAGTACTTCGACACTACATCGCGAAACGGTGTATGTTGCCACTGGTTTTGGCCTCCTTGTTTGACTGCTAAGAATGTTTATAATATGTATCTCCTAAGTGCTTGCAACATAATCACTTGGGTGAATCGGCTGTGATTTTGTGAGATACGTACCAATATTTACTGAGCTGATACTAATAGATTAATAATTAATGTTTATAATATGTATCTCCTAAGTGCTTGCAACAGAATCGCTTGGGCGACTCGCCTGTGATTTTGTGAGATACGTAACAATATTTACTGAGCTGATACTAATAGATTAATTAATGTTTATAATATGTATTTCCTAAGTGCTTGCAACAGAATCGCTTGGGCGACTCGCCTGTGATTTTGTGAGATACGTAACAATATTTACTGAGCTGATACTAATAGATTAATTAATGTTTATAATATGTATCTCCTAAGTGCTTGCAACAGAAACGCTTGGGCGACTCGCCTGTGATTTTGTGTGATACGTAACAATATTTACTGAGCTGATACTAATAGATTAATTAATGTTTATAATATGTATCTCCTAAGTGCTTGCAACAGAATCGCTTGGGCGACTTGCCTGCATGTGATTTTGTGAGATTTTGTAGCTATGCCAATGAGGCGAAAGAAATGTCATGCCATGGGGTGTGGGGTGTATATTTTAAGCAAAACATTGGTAAGTCCCGTATATTAGCAATTACGGTATCGGTCATTTATTACAGTAGATTTATTCTCATGAGCCGTCACGCAACGCTCTCTAGCCATGTATATTGTTTTTAAAACTGCTATGGTATCGTTTCCATAATCAATCCGGGAAATTGTAGCAAGATTCGTGGGTGTTTCGAAGAGCTTTTAGTTTGGTTTGAGTATTTAGTTAATATAATAACTTTATCCAAAGTACCAACATTATATACAGTAAATAATAAATGCAATTATTATTATTATTATTATTATTAAATACGGCAAGTAAAAGATAATAAAAATCCACATATACTAGGGATTTGAAATCGTGACATTCTCTGCATTATATATATGTTTTCCTTGGTCTATTTAAAAGCTCCTTCATATAAACTTCGTAGCTTGATAATTATCGGTGTCGAGTGTAGACGGGGCTGTCAGTATCGGTGCCTGTTCTTCTGAACGATAACTGGATTAAAACTTGGAGGTGTTCTCAGTAATCAGATTAGCTGAAGCGTGCCTAACAACCAAGAAATCATGTGGTGTCCCTTAAAAACGGTCTTGCAGCTCGTCATGTGATAGACCCTATGCGCATAATTGCGTGCCTTTAAAATAGACAAACTAAAACCTTTACAGTTCAAATTGTTTCAGCCATCGGAAAGAGTACTTCAAAATTGGAAAGTTGGGTTGTGACCTGATATTCAAGAAGTTTAAACATAAATGTACAACTATTATGCTAATTAGCAGCGGCCATTTTTGCATAGGGCCTATATAGGAGATGCATGATTATTCATATAAATATTTTTCATCTTTCCACAGCATTACCCACTCCAGATTACCATGTTTATTCTACTAGTATGGTGGGTGATTGTCATCAAGTTTACTACGTCCCTACTGAATCTTATCCTTGGTCCAGAGTATAAGCAATCTCTCTTTGGAAAATATATACGATGTACAGACTTCACGCTACATAGATACATCACATTTACTAATCATGGCTCATATGGCCTTGTGCCAAGAGTTGTGCAAAAAGCCCAGAGAAAGTTAAGGGTAGGTTATATATTTGTGCAAAACTGCGACCAGTTCCTACTTTGCAGTTCTTCTCTAGACATGTATTTTCTCAGGCATTCCGTGTACAAGAAGTTTAGTTACTATATAATTCCGAGAGCAACGTCCTCCCCGAAAGTAACGGCTACCCGAAAGTAGCGGACCCTTATTATTTGGCCTGCTAAATTAATAACAATAACTAGTAGTTTCTGGTAGAAAGTGAGGTGCTGCGAGTTGTGCACTGCCGTACATGTAGCTTTTAATGCATACATTTCATGTACAATGTCACAGGGTTTGTCCCTTGTTAGCGTGGCGCATTAACTGGTAAAAATAAATAAAATAATTAATGCAGTATGGTGTTGCTTAAATGCTAACACTATAACAATGTGGTCATAGACAGACAGCTATTCTTAGACTTTCAGCAGTCAGTGATCACTTTTATTCTCACCATTGCATAAAGTTTGTACTGACGATATGCAGTAATTAATACAAATATCGATTCAATGAAATAGAGAATTGTGTTTGGTGTATATATATTATAAAGATGTCGAAGCCTCATAGTACACTGTCTTGTAGAAGATAATGTTGTGTTGAATCCAGTAAATAATATTTAAAGTTTTGATTCATAGAGTAGATGTATGTTGTAGTGTTCTGGGATATTAAAAAGTCATAGAGATTTGAACAATTCATGAATACATTGTAGTCTGACAGAAGTAGATAACTCAAAACTCCTCTTTACCAAAAAACCCCAAGTACATGTAGATCAGTCTTGATCCAGTGTGTGATATTTTCTGTTTACATTGAGGCAAAGCATTATAGGAATGTCAGAGGGTAATGTTTTCAGCAGTTAAATGATGGCTTTGTAGCCAATCAATAAAGCAGTTTCACATAACGGAATTAAGCAGTATTGAAGATCGACTGAGTCCAATAAATAGGTTTTGTCCTTGTAAGTGATGATTTATCAATCCTTGACAAGTTTCCTGTGCTCTATGCTTCAAAGTGTTCAAATATAATGCTTGAAAGATACCAGGTAGATGTATTGATGAAGTACACCAGGATGGATAGTTCAGTCCAAGTCCATATTTCATTAGTGAATCCAAATTATTGTTACTTTGTATTTGTGTTATCTGTGAACAAATATAATATAAAAAAAGTTACAAAGTGTGAGTTAAGCAATAATTATAATTTTAAGATAGGACAGAAAAAGATAGTGAAAAAAACCCTACTTACCTAAAAATGAAGATATTACAAATGAGTAACAATATAATAGTGATTTGTATCACCATTCTAATAACTGGAATGAATGTATTAATTCCCTTTATATAACTATCAAATGAATCTCATTTTATGCCTGATGAAAAGCACTGCAAATTGCTTGTGCTGTGTTATCTAGTCTGTAGCCTCTTCATCTAGTCTGTACTGTAAAGTTGTAGAGGATTTCAAACTGGTCAACCTTTCAAATGTCATTGGTTCAATAACACAAGATGAGAGTGTTTTGACTCAGTCTACTAATAGCAACATATGACACTCCTGGAGTTCTCTCTGATTTACCAATGTCTATCCAGGCTTTAGACATAGTTAGACCTCGACTCTTGTGGATTGTAAGAGCATAGGCAAGTCTTAGAGGTAACTGCTGCCTTTCATGAAAGCCATCTGATGACTGAGCTGAGACAGTAACTGGACATATTGGTACAGAGCATGGTTATGTATCACTGATAGAAGGACCTCTGTAGTCATCAAACTGAACAATCACAGCTATAGGTAGATCAGGTGGTTGGTGATTACTCTGATAGATAAAGTCAAGGATTGTTCCAGTGGCTCCATTACATAGCTAGACCGACAGTTGCCCAGAGATTCATTGTCAACATTACTTTGGCACCCTTTGCTAGGAAAATTGTTGGCTGTAGACCTGACATGTCCTCAGAAGTCATCTTTTTTGCCATAGCAGATGAATGACGTGCATTGATATTAGCAACAGGTTGTTGTAGTTTGGTGAGTTGTTCATGATTATATGTTCCAACTTCATCATTGCTGTAAAACAGTCTAGTTGCATCATCAAATTGAGACAAATCTACAATATTAGATGGTTGACGAGTCAACAACAACTGCCAGTCTTCATGTGCTGAATCACCTTTTCGAAGCCTTAAAAGCAAATTTCTGAACTCTTCTTGTTCTGTAGACATATCCTGAACTCTTTGATTAACAGTAAGCTTAACCACTTTGTCAAACATTCTGTATGTCTGATAACCTTGCTCTCCAACAGCATTTGATGGTTTAGCATGATAGAGTGCTTTATCTGCTACAGATGGTAACTGACCTGGATCACCAATCAAAATCAAGGATTTTCCTCCAAGTACTTTATCATAGCATCCTGTTGCTTGCTTGCAACGCTTATCTATCCATCCAAATGTGGTTTGGCCAAGCATTGAATATTCGTCTATGAGAATATATTCTATACTATTTTATTAAATTATTATTATTATTATTATTATTATTATTATTATTATTATTATTATTATTATTATTATTATTATTATTATTATTATTATTATTATTATTATTATTATTATTATTATTATACCATTGAGACTCGCTTGTAGTCTACATAAGCTTTGACCTGTAAGATCTTTGTTACCTCTTGGTCCCACTGGTAATTTCAGCAAGGAATGAATTGTAACACCTTTAATATTATAAGACGCTTTACCTGTTGTGGCAGAAACTGCACATCTATTTTGTAAGAGGTTGCGTAAAGCATTAATGAGGTAGCTTTTTCCTGTACCAGCTACTCCTATGATAATAAGACATACAGGGTCTTTCTCCACAGATGTATCATCAGAGTGATTATTGACAATATTATATGCAAGTTTTTGCATTTCACTAAAACTATTGATATCTACAACTTGATAGTCTTGATGAGTGATACCATTAGCTTGCTCTCTTTTGGTTTTAATCCATGTAGGCATTTCACTGTATCTGACTCTGTCTTGGTGCCAATCATGTGTTGACGTTGAACTTTGATCAGAATTTTCAAATGGTGTGTGAAGGTCTGATATTATCATCCATTCTTCACGTGTGTTGGTACTCTCTGACTCAACAGGTTCACTATCTGATTCTTCTTGATTTTGAATAACATCTTGAAGTTTATCAAACCAGTCAGGTACATTGGCCTCTGCATATGGTGTTTGCAAAAATTCATGCCAACATGTAACAAAGATTTCATCAGTAGGTTCCTGATCACCCCATGCATTATCTTGAGTTATTTTCCAGGATTTATACCTCAAAAGTTGGTATTTACAATAGAGGCCAAAATTTGGCCCTTTGGGATTAGGTGAGTAGGTTGGAAATATCCTTGGAATTACATTAGCTGGCAGCTCTGTTAATTTTCTATTGACAACTTTAAATTTTGTAGCAAACTCAACAAAGTTCATATTCACAATATCAGGTTAAATATCATACTGTTCACGGTTGGCATAAACGTCAAGTAGTGAATTATTGGTACAGGTATCTCCATTTTCTTATGATATATTAGTGTTTACTCGACGTGAGCCATTAAGACTGACAGGAATAACATTAAATGATGAACTATGTAGTTTAAGTGACAGTAAGTGATGCATTGTCTCTTGTGCAGCATAATCTCTTTCACCAAGGGTTTTCATAACTACTTTCTTTATAGCCTTGTGTGGATCACTGGTATTGTTAGCATTTTTAACAATATAATTAAATGTCACAATTCGCTCTCCAGCCTTGTAGTTGAAGCTGTTTAACCTAGGGTCATTTCTCTTAGTAACAATCTTTGCTCTATATTGTACTTCATCATTCTTACTATGAACTTTTTCATATTCTAGTTTTGTCTGTGAACAGTGATCAAATGGAAAATGAAATCTGCATTTCAACTCAGATTCATTTTGTTTCTTTCTTAGACAATAGCTAGTACTGCAGCGAGTATGCCGTTGAACCATGTTTAAAAGATCTGCATAATCAGAATCTTTTTCATAATCAGGAATGTCTTTATAACATTTCTGACATGGATGTACTTGTGGTCTAATCCGCATGTCTTCATCTGGTGGGTTTGGGTTTACAGTTGATAATAACCAATCAACATATTGACATGCTGTTTGAGCAGCTTTATTACCAGCTTCAATATCCTGGTCTAATTCTGTTGTATCAACATCATCATGCTCATATTTATACTTCTGAGCTAAGAAACCTTTCAAAGCAGTCTTAATGAGCTGACACATTCCTGGGTCATTGTTCAATTTAGCAGTACCGTGACAATGAATACTACCTCTACCTTGGTATTCAAATCTATACCAATGCCATTTGGCATCAAGAGTATCATAATTAAAGCCAGTATTTGACAAAACTCTCTAGTTTTTGAGTGAAAAACCAATCCACAACATGAGGATTGTTGATAAAATTCTGACGTCTCTCTTCACTAGTAGTTCTTATATCACCATTATTGTTCTCTTCAAAGAGAGCATGTAATTCTGGCCAATGCATATCAGCTGATGAAAAGGTAAAAAAGAATGTGGGTGTACCAACATTTGTTACTATAGCTTTGAGGTCTTCTTTCACCTTATGCCAGTAAGCATTTGTACCAGCAATATTAGCAACATATACCTAGATATATTAGACATTAATGCAGCTGAATTATTACTTGCAGCCATTTCACGTAACTCATCAATGGTTAGATGTGCTTCACCAGGATTTTGTTTAAAAAATATCCCACTTTGTTGCAGTGTTCTTTTTCGCTGAATCATGTTAAAAGCCCAGTATGAAAATCTGGGATGGCTAGCAAAGCGGTACATCCACTTCCCATCTGATATTTCAGCAAACTTTATAAGATGCTTAATTCTTTCTGGAAGGGACATCTCTTAATAATGCTTGATTGGTTGGATCCCCTTTACCATCAGGGAATAGTGTAGGAAAAGCCATAGTAGCTAGATATGACGTTTGATATTCATTTAATGGCTGATCCTCAACCGAGGGCCATGACATTGGCTCATCTGCTGAAAGCTGACTTCTAACAGCATCAAGCTCTTGTTGCTGTTGCTCACCAACAGGTAAAAAAACTATTCATATCAGTAGATCCATCATACACTGTATCGTCAATGGGGTTATCAGTAGGTGGACCTAAATCAGGCTCAACAGTCTCGTCTATGATATCATCTTCTGTCTCAACAGTCAACAGATCTACTGGTACATCATTGTCAGGCAAGGTATTTAATGCTTGTACATTTATTTGTACATCTATATAGTGGGGATTATTTTGTGTGAGCCACAATAAAGCATTGTGTACTTTTTGTCTTCGTACTTTCACATCTTTAAAAGTATTGTCTCTACCTTTGACCTTCACAATAATCACAGATAGGTCCTTAGGATACCTTGGCAATGAAGGTTCTTTCACATTTTGTGGTAAATTGATGCAATGTCCAGAGTACCCTCTCTGACCGCCAGGTTTAATATAAACTCTCATGATAGGGAGAGCACGGGCGATTAACATTTCTTCAACTTGAGACAAACCCTGTAGTTCAGGTGGGACTGAAGATGGAATCATTGAATTTTCAACTGAAAACTTCTTAGGGATTTTCTTATCCCTTGAACACCTTGAACAGACATAAGTGTCTGGTGACCTTGGTTTAGATTTTAATGGCCATGCTTCATGACACACAGTACATTGGCACACAACATACACAATAGAGTTGTGAAATTTGGAAATGTTGGACTTTGCCCAAGTTTGTTCATGGAGTTTGCCATGTTTAAAAGTATCAAATTCACTCAAATAGCATTGTTGAGAAATAATTATTTCTTCTCTAGATTTTTCAAGTCTAGTCTTTCTTTCCTCTGAATATTTTCTTTTTTTGCAGTTGTTATTTTTGTCTAGCCGTACTTGTTTTTCAATTTCAGATTGTTGTGAGATTTTTGTCTTACGGCATATTTTTTTCCTTTCTAACCTGGTTTGTCTTTCAGTTTCAGTTTCCTTTGAAATCTTTTCCTTTTTATATGATTTTTTTGCTTCTAACCTGGTTTGTTTTTCAGTTTCAGTTTCCTCTGAAATTGTTTTCTTTTGATATGCATTTTTTTGCTTCTAACCTGGTTTGTCTTTCAGTTTCAGTTTCCTCTGAAAGTTTTCTCTTCTTGTACTCTCTAGCTTTTTCAAGCCTTTTCTGCTTTTGATTTTCAGTCTCCTCTGACCTTTTTCTCTTACATGATTTATCCTCAACATTTTTTACAGAATTATGAAACTCAACTGGTACAAGTTCAAATAATTCACTGTTCAATTCAAGTGACAGACGACAGCATAAATAGTGTTCTAATTGACTGATATCAGCACATTTCATAACAACAGCAGTGCCATTTGGATCAGGCATACCAAAACAGTTACGTGCTTGGGAATCAAACAAATAAATGCAATCTACAGTCTTCATTAAAGCCATAATATAACCTTCTAATATTATAAATGCATTATTATTATTACTGAAAGCATTCATCAAGGCTGAATGTAAAGTTAAGTATGGAGCCTCGTTTTCATGCTCGTCTCGATTGAGTTTTCCTTGGTAGAATTCTTTGTATTTTACCAACCACAATGGGTTGTCGTTTGTTTTGATTTGTGCCTCAATGGGCTCCACCACAATGGGTAGATCAGTATTTGTCACCACAATGGGTGATTGGTTTTTTGTTTGTGCCTTAGTGGGCGATTTGTTTGATTCAGTAGTTGCCACAGTGGGCGATTGGTTTGGTTTGTTTGCTTCAACGCCAACGGGCGATTGGTTTGGCGAAGACCAACGAGCACGATGAGGCAGATAGGTCAGCGACAGCGTCTCTGTATCTGGGATACTGTGTCTTTCAAAAGCATTCAAGTACATGCTGTCTCCTTCGGTCAATATCTGATCGACTGTAGAAGTACTCCATTGTGGAACTGGACGCGACTGAGCACACAACAGCGCTGAAAAACTCATAAAAGAACATTGTCTTCCCCTTGAAATGTCACTAAATTGTTCGTGACCTTGATGAATGCTTCCAGCAATGAATAAAGTTGCATTTGACATAATAGATTTGTAGAAAACGAAAACTTACCTGGCTTGAATCAGCGAAAAATAAACGACACTTCAACCAGGCTAGTAACAGAAGACACGAGGTCGATTGAACGTGGTGTGAGTGTGTGCTGATCAAAAGTAGCGTGGGCTCACAAAAATCATCTAAACAAACCCATAAACTCCGTGAAATGCAGTCGAGACTCTCGTTGCAAACACATAAGTGTCCAGATCCCACACGACCACACATGACACAGGAACTCCGTCAAGATTAGTTTCGCTGCTCGCCTGGCGGCTCGCAGCAATAACATTTATTTATATGGCGCAAATTCAACATACGTTTCAAAATGCGCCTTAAAGTAATAATAACAAAAGAAATGTATGTATCTACAAATTATATACAATAAATTCGAAAGTAACGCGGACCGTTACTATTCACAATACTCATAATGACATATATGCGAAGTTGAACAAACTCTTTCATGCAGTACGGCGTGGTAAGCAACTTTCCCGCTCATACGAAAACGACTCTATAGGCAAGACTTTGCCGGGTGAGTGAATTCTCATCGGTATCATTGGATACTGGCAGGATGAGTGAATTCTCATCGGTATCATTGGATACTGGCAGGATGAGTGAATTCTCATCGGTATCATTGGATACTGGCAGGATGATTGGATTCTCATCGGGATCGTTGGATACTGCAGGATGAGTGGATTCTCATCGGATCATTGGATACTGGATACTGGGAGGATGAGTGAATTCTCATCGGTATCATTGGATACTGGCAGGATGATTGGATTCTCATCGGGATCATTGGATACTGGCAGGATGAGTGAATTCTCATCGGGATCGTTGGATACTGGCAGGATGAGTGAATTCTCATCGGTATCATTGGATACTGGCAGGATGAGTGAATTCTCATCGGTATCATTGGATACTGGCAGGATGAGTGGATTCTCATCGTGATCGTTGGATACTGGCAGGATGATTGGATTCTCATCGGGATCGTTGGATACTGGCAGGATGATTGGATTCTCATCGGTATCATTGGATACTGGCAGGATGAGTGAATTCTCATCGGGATCGTTGGATACTGGCAGGATGAGTGGATTCTCATCGGGATCATTGGATACTGGCAGGATGAGTGAATTCTCATCGGTATCATTGGATACTGGCAGGATGAGTGGATTCTCATCGGGATCATTGGATACTGGCAGGATGAGTGAATTCTCATCGGTATCATTGGATACTGGCAGGATGAGTGGATTCTCATCGTGATCGTTGGATACTGGCAGGATGATTGGATTCTCATCGGGATCGTTGGATACTGGCAGGATGAGTGGATACTCATCGGGATCATTGGATACTGGCAGCATGAGTGAATTCTCATCGGTATCATTGGATACTGGCAGGATGAGTGGATTTTCATCGGGATCGTTGGATACTGGCAGGATGAGTGAATTCTCATCGGGATCGTTGGATACTGGCAGGAGGGGGTCATGGGGGCTCGCGGTATTGCGGTATCCGTCGATTTTTTGTGCGATATTACGGTATTCTTTTATTTCGAGATGCGGTATTGCGGTATCGTTCTGGTCTGCGGTATGCGGTATTTGGCGATTTGGGGCTACGGCATACGGTGAAATTCAAATTTCTTTAGCGTATTTCGGTATTCCGGTTGTTTCCAAAACATTACTACAGTTGTTTTAAATTTCAATTTTAGCGGTATTACGGTATTTTCATTTTTTTGATGCGGTATTGCGGTATCAGCTATATGGATGGTTTTCATTATTTCTTGGTTTGTTGCCTTTAAAGATAAAGTCGCATTGTTTTAACAGCTTTGAAAAAGGGTACCTAAATCAACCTCCCGGTTAAATTGTACTGGGTGAAAGCTGTTATCTCTCTGCCGACGTGACTCGGGGTTCTCTTGTCTGCCATGAATTGACTCGACAATCTATATCCATTTCATCCTCTTGTAAAGAATACCATCGCAATTGGAAAAGAGGTGGAAAACTTTGCCTTCCAGCTTGAACAGCTCCGGAGTAAAAATGCGTGCAAGTTAAACAATCGTTTAATGGGTTGGTTCAGATGGAAACCCCGTTACGTATACGGTCGGTAGCGGGATAACAGCGAACCTCAATCTTGAGAAAGGGATAAAGCAAGTTCATTGCGGATACTTCTTATTTTATTATACCTCCCTTATTGGAAATGGAAGTTTTGGGGAGTATTGGGGAGTTTGTTGTAAGAGGTACGTAATTGAGGTACGGTAGAGTGATCTACTGAGAAAATAAAGGAACCGATAGGCTGAGTGGCGCTGATCCATAATTACCCCATATCTTAAATCAACTGAGTATGAATGGGAGTGTTGTAGAATGGATTACTAATCAACCTCATAGCCATGCTATTACTTATAATTATATTATATATATGAGAACTGTTATTACAAAATGGGTCAACAAGATCCCTTTTGAGAACACAGACCTCATATATAGATATGTTACATACATACAAAATGTAAAGACAGAAAAAAGCGGTAAATTAAAGTAACTCGAGTTTCACGCTCTATTCTTGGGGTGCAACCACGTGACCGAAAATCCCTTGAGAAATAAATAACAAAGATGCAGCCGCCATGTTGGATGAACCAACAAGAGAAGCTAATGAGGAATGCTTTGTGATTGTCATCCAACATGGCGGCTATGACGTAACGTGCACTCCAAGAATAAGCGATCATCAGACTAAAGTTCAGGTATGTTCCATATTTGCTTTGCGGTTGTGGCGTTTCTTCTGATTGGCTGCATAGAATTTGTTACATATATATATCATCATGTACACTACATACATGAGCTGAGCAGTTTAATTAGGCGGTCTTTTAATTTTACATCGATCGACATTAGTCTATTCTGAGCGGAGAAAAAAACAAACATCAGAGTAGGAATTAGAACTGCTCGCCTGTAATAGTCACATGGGAATTTTCAATGATTCAATCAACAATCCATTTCTAAATTACCATATTTGATTATTTTCACAAGGAGGAGATGGATGGATGTCCAGATGAGTGGTATTCATTTAAGGCCAGACCGCTATGGTATAAATCCATTGCAGTTATAGCAAAGTTTGTCAATGCTGATCCCAGGAATATAGTGTTTGTACCAAATGTAACCACAGGAGTCAACAGTGTGTTGAGATCATTGGAGATAGATGAGGGTCAGGCAATACTGGTCACTAATCAAACATACTTTGCAGTACACAAAACTGCTCAAGAGGTTTGTGCAGCGAAGAAGTGCAATCTGGTGGTCTTGAACATCACCTTCCCTACATCGACGGATCTAGATGGATCAGCCGAGTTCTATGTGGGAGATATTGTTGAACATTATAGACAAGTGCTTGGTAATAATCCAAATATAAGACTTGCAGTCATTGACTATATAACTTGCACCAGTGCAATGAAGCTGCCAGTGAAAAAGCTAATCCAGGTCTGTCGTCAGCATAATGTCATGGTCTTGATTGACGGGGCTCATTCACCTGGCCAAATACAACTAGATCTGGACAGTCTTGATGCAGACTTCTTTATTGGTAAGTGTATGGCCACATACTAGATTGACAGACTGTCAGAAGTTTTTTAGAAACAGCATTCACGGACCGCACAACATTCACGGGCGCAACATTCACAGTCATAGCATTCACAGGCACATCATTCACGTCACAGGCAGTATCATTCACAGTCACATCATTCACAGGCACAGCATTCACAGGCACAGCATTCACAGGCACAGCATTCACAGGCACAGCATTCACAGGTTCACAACATTCACGGACACAGCATTCACAGGGACATCATTCATATGCACATCATTCACAGGGACATCATTCACAGGGACATCATTCATAGGCACATCATTCACAGGCACAGCATTCACAGGCACAACATTTACAGGCACAGCATTCACGGGCACAACATTTACAGGCACAGCATTAGTTCACAGGCACAGCATTCACAGGCACATCATTCATAGGCACAACATTCAGTCATAGGCACAGCATTCACAGCCACAGCATTCACAGGTTCAGCATTCACAGGCACAGCATTCACAGGCACAGCATTCACAGGCACATCATTCATAGGCACATCATTCACAGGGACATCATTCACAGGGACATCATTCATTGGCACATCATTCACAGGCACAGCATTCACAGGCACAACATTTACAGGCACAGCATTCACGGGCACAACATTTACAGGCACAGCATTAGTTCACAGGCACAGCATTCACAGGCACATCATTCATAGGCACAACATTCAGTCATAGGCACAGCATTCACAGCCACAGCATTCACATGTTCAGCATTCACAGCCACAGCATTCACAGGTTCAGCATTCACAGGCACAGCATTCACGGGCACATCATTCACAGACACAGCATTAGTTCACAGGCACACCATTCACAGTGACATCATTCATAGGCACATCATTCATAGGCACATCATTCACAGGCACAGCATTCACAGGCACAACATTTACAGGCACAGCATTCACGGGCATATCATTCATAGGCACATCATTCATAGGCACAACATTCACATTCACAGGTACAGCATTCACATGCACCGCATTCAGTCATAGGCACAGCATTCACAGCCACAGCATTCACAGGTTCAGCATTCACAGGCACAGAATTCACAGGCACATCATTCACAGGCACAGCATACGCAGGCACAGCATTCACACGCACATCATTCACAGGCACAGCATTCACAGGCACAGCATTCACAGATTCAGCATTCACAGGCACAGCATTCACAGGCACATCATTCACAGGCACAGCATTCGCAGGCACAGCATTCACAGGCACATCATTCACAGGCACAGCATTCACAGGCACAGCATTCACAGATTCAGCATTCACAGGCAGAGCATTGACAGGCACAGAATTGACAGGTTCAGCATTCACAGGCACAGCATTCACAGGCACAGCATTCACAGGCACAGCATTCACAGGTTCACAACATTCACGGACACAGCATTCACAGGGACATCATTCATATGCACATCATTCACAGGGACATCATTCACAGGGACATCATTCATAGGCACATCATTCACAGGCACAGCATTCACAGGCACAACATTTACAGGCACAGCATTCACGGGCACAACATTTACAGGCACAGCATTAGTTCACAGGCACAGCATTCACAGGCACATCATTCATAGGCACAACATTCAGTCATAGGCACAGCATTCACAGCCACAGCATTCACAGCCACAGCATTCACATGTTCAGCATTCACAGCCACAGCATTCACAGGTTCAGCATTCACAGGCACAGCATTCACAGGCACATCATTCACAGGCACATCATTCATAGGCACATCATTCACAGGGACATATTCACAGGGACATCATTCATAGGCACATCATTCACAGGCACAGCATTCACAGGCACAACATTTACAGGCACAGCATTCACGGGCACAACATTTACAGGCACAGCATTAGTTCACAGGCACAGCATTCACAGGCACATCATTCATAGGCACAACATTCAGTCATAGGCACAGCATTCACAGCCACAGCATTCACATGTTCAGCATTCACAGCCACAGCATTCACAGGTTCAGCATTCACAGGCACAGCATTCACGGGCACATCATTCACAGACACAGCATTAGTTCACAGGCACACCATTCACAGTGACATCATTCATAGGCACATCATTCATAGGCACATCATTCATAGGCACAACATTCACATTCACAGGTACAGCATTCACATGCACCGCATTCAGTCATAGGCACAGCATTCACAGCCACAGCATTCACAGGTTCAGCATTCACACAGCATTCACAGGCACAGCATTCACAGGCACAGCATTCACAGGCACAGCATACGCAGGCACACATCATTCACACGCACATCATTCACAGGCACAGCATTCACAGGCACAGCATTCACAGATTCAGCATTCACAGGCACAGCATTCACAGGCACATCATTCACAGGCACAGCATTCGCAGGCACAGCATTCACAGGCACATCATTCACAGGCACAGCATTCACAGGCACAGCATTCACAGATTCAGCATTCACAGGCAGAGCATTGACAGGCACAGCATTGACAGGTTCAGCATTCACAGGCACAGCATTCACAGGCACATCATTCACAGGCACAGCATTCGCAGGCACAGCATTCACAGGCACATCATTCACAGGCACAGCATTCACAGGCACAGCATTCACAGATTCAGCATTCACAGGCACAGCATTCACAGGCACAGCATTCACAGGTTCAGCATTCACAGGCACAGCATTCACAGCTAGCACAGGCACATCATTCACAGATTCAGCATTCACAGGCACAGCATTCACAAGCACAGCATCCACAGGCACAGCATTCACAGGCACAGAATTCACAGGCACAACATTAATTCACCGTTCACAGTCATTTGAAATCTGCTCTACTTAAATTATTATGTACTGTATATAAATTATGTATAATTATGTGTGTTAAAGGAAATCTCCACAAGTGGTTGTTCTGTCCCAGTGCAGCTATTCTCTGGGTCCATCCTAAGTATCAGGATGTTATTAATCCTCTTGTGGTATCATTTGATCAAGATGGTGATTTCCAAGACAAATTCTATGAGCAAGGAACCACTGATCATACACCTTACTTGGTTGTAGATGCTGCCTTAAGGTTTTACCAAGAGCTTGGGGAATGGTATGTACTACACAGTAACCTCCTCCACGGGCTACCCCAGGAATTAGACTGGTCCAGGTTGTATGTAAGCTATAGGTGGATAGCGCCACCAGATAAATCCTTATCCAGTGGATAAGTGATGCTGTTATCTAATAACGTTATCCACTGGCCGGATAAGGATTTATGGATAGCACTATCCACCAGATAAATCGATATCCTTTCCAAGTGGATAAGTTGATGCAGCTGTTATCTAATAACGTTATCCACTGGCCGGATAAGGATTTATGGATAGCACTACCCACCAGATAAATCCTTACCAAGTGGATAAGTTGATGCAGCTGTTATCTAATAACGTTATCCACTGGCCGGATAAGGATTTATGGATAGCACTATCCACCAGATAAATCCTTACCAAGTGGATAAGTTGATGCAGCTGTTATCTAATAACGTTATCCACTGGATAAGGAGGAGGGGTACTCCCATATATATGCTATATAGGTATGTGCCCCCAAATAGGGTGGGTACCATGTTTTGCTTTTTCACCATAAAATTAAATCCATCAATAGTTTGTATCATCAACCTGTGGTATTTACTCGTGCCCAGGCCGTAGGCCGCACGAGTTATAAAACCCAACGCGTATTTTATTATTATTTTCAATGTCAGAAAATCGCAAAGTTGTGCAATATCCGGTCACATGCTATCGAGACCCAAATATAAATAGGGGACAGGGTTGAGGATCAGCGAAGGGGGAGGGCAAGGGGAGAAGGTTTGCAACGCCTAGCCCAGGTACCGGGGCCTAGTATCTATTATACATGTATTGGAACCATTTATATACAGAAATGTATCTCTCTTCCAATCGATGTGGGACATTGTCAAATCCAAAACACTACTCATGACCACTAATTCCATAGACAATCGTCACTAAAAATAAAGTCAAAATCAAATCAAATCAGATTATAGGGCAAATGGGGTGTGTGTCTAGCGAAAGTATGGGGTCTTGTACTACTGAATTGTCTCGCACATGCGCAATGTGTTATATAGGAGTCGTGATTCCCGATCTAAAAAGCGGCTAAATTAAATGTGTTGACCAAATGAAGGATAAAAAGACGAGGTATAAAGCAACAAGTCAGAGCCCAGGCATCCACCACGGCTTAGAAATTGCACACAAATCCTAACTTCGGCCTTCATCGGTCGCTGTTCAGCGCTCGTCAACAAATCAAAATTCACAAGACAACTCGGACCAACATCGAATATTATATATATATAATTAAATTAAATACAACTCAAAACCTCAAGAAAACTACACAGGGGACTTCAACAACTATAATTATTCTTTATTTGTAGTATTTTTTTAGGGAACGCCTTATAGAAAAATAATGCTTTTGAGAAACAAACAAACTCATACTCATAAATGACCGGTTGAACCAAGCTTTTCGAATCGCTCAAAACCACTCAAAAACACAATTTCTCGCTCAGATTTCTACACCAACGTGTTCTTTAATTTTCAGACTACTGTTGTGAATACATTTTTGAGAATCTCATACCCTTTGAAGGCTTTATCAGAGCTCATTCCTGATCCAACCGAACGAAATCCAAAGACGTCACGATCCACTGATTTATACGTTTGGGCTACCTGTGACCACAGAAGCCCAATTATACAACTGACACGTGCACACACGAACATTCAGTGAAAATCCTTTATAATCGTCCAAGAAGATAAGCACACGAATAGCTGGACGTCTATGTGTTCTACTAGAAAGGAAACCACAAACTTATATTTATGGTATTTTATATTTCGAAGTCTAAATGAAAAATCGACCGACAACAACTATCAATCATTGAACTTTACTCGTTGAATACATTTTTATACCAAGATAATGGTCTCTTGATTTTACTTTTAAAATGTTCAAATATTTTCACTCTAAGAGCGAAATATAAATCATACTGCATTGATCACGAAAGATAACTGCGACATGTGCTGGTTCCAGGTAGAAAAGGGAAGTTTTCAAGCAAAAATCAAACTCGTATACAAACTTTGGGCTCTTTCAGTCAGTAATATATCACTATCCTGAAAAACCTTTGTTATTCAAATCAAGAACTCTTTGTAGAACGAGGCATACAACAATATGAACTATTGTTATTCAAATTTTCAGGAATTCAGGGCGGTGATATACTGAGAAAGCCCCCACACTGACACTTCCACAGGGATCCCAATTCTACTCTGGTCCTTAGCATGTACTGGTTCAATCCGGCACCAGGGCACGAGTGAACCCTGCCGACAGGGTCTAGTTTATTTTAACCGAGCTTTCGAGCAACTTGCTCATCTTCAGGGTTACAGATGTTTCAAGTGTAATTCCAAAAATACACGTAAGCAAATACATAGCGCGAGGAATAACGAACATAATAGAGCGAAAGCAAAATAAAAGGCAATTGTGCGCACGAGCTGTTTACATGAATAAGTCGACTAATAAGTTGGACTAAAGAGAGAGCAAAATAAATAAATAAACACATAAACAAATAAATAACGACTAACAATAGCAGCAGTAGACCTATAATAAGCTAAGGTAACTTGACGGTAGAATTCTCCCGCTGTCTCTATTAAATAACGTATTGTGTCCATGTTTCGCGATGTGCCATGCCTCCGTCCACTTTCTCTGGTGCCATCGATTGTCTTTTGCAAGTATGGAAGTTTCCAACCAGTTGATGTTGTGTCCAGAGGAGAGAGCGTGATTAGCTAATGCCGACTTCTCTGGTTGGTTGAGCCGTACTGCAGCTTGATGTACGTTCTTTCTGTCTTGTACGCAAAGCCCTTTTTGTTTCTCCAATGTACACCGTGTCACACTCGTGGCAAGGGATAGAGTAAACCACCTGTTTGCTGCTGTTTCTCGACTGGGTCTTTAGGTTTAAAGAGGAAGTCACGTAACGTCTTATATGGTTTTACACACGTTTTGACTTTGTAACGCGATAAGACACGTGAGATCCTTTCGGTCGTTTCTTTGACGTATGGCAGTATAGCTATGCCTTTTGGTTCTTCGTTATCATCATTCGCAGACTTCTTTTTGTTGGTTGATGTTTCGGAATAATTCCTGATAAAACGTCGCGTCGTATTTTTCACGTCGTATTTTTGGAATTACACTTGAAACATCTGTAACCCTGAAGATGAGCAAGTTTCTCGAAAGCTCTGTTGAAATAACCCCCCCAGGTTATTGGACAGCGCAAGGAAAGTCGCCTAGTGTCATAAGGTTTTAACTTGTGTGAATATTATTGTTCTTTCAGGAAGCAATCAATGGATACAACAAGCCACTTCTCTCGTGGGCTTCACTCATGCTTGCAACGGAGTGGAAGACAGAGGTACTCCCTCTACCAGAGTCTATGAGAGCACCGTTTATGACATGCATACGCCTTCCTTCTGAATTCCAGTCCATCTACGGCGCAAGTTTTTCATCAGGAACATTGCTAAAGAAAGATATTTTTCAATGTTATAAAGTTGTAACTGCTATTGTGTGTATTCAGTCCTCGTTGTGGTGTCGTATATCAGCCAATGTGTATAACACTAAAGATGACTATGTAAGGTTGGCTAATGCTGTCTATAAGATGAAACTAGATCTCATATCTGGCTCATTCAAGCCTAATAATATATAATAATAACTTTAGTTCTGTGTCAAGTATTCTAGCTTACACTGAAAGTAAACTAAATTGAGGACACCTTAAGTTACTGTTAGCATAATAATTGCAGATTATGCCGTGTTTACACTTGAGCGCTTTACAGGCCAAGGTACAAATCAGAAAACTAAGGTTAATCTCTCAAGAAACAATAACTTCTCGGATTGCTACCAAGGTTCGGTAACTCGTTTACTTCAGTAAATTAAACCACCAAGTGTAAACACGGCATTATTTAGGTCCAAAGTCCTGCTCAGACGTCACTAAATGCCAGATATAACTGATTAATTACATATGCATGCCATGAGAACTGCAATATATTCATGCAACAACTTTATTTGTGATCTCTTGTGGATTACATATGAGAAGTATTAATTATATAATTTAGTATAGTAAAAAAACGAGCACAGCTACTTAAAATAGTCTAAGAACAGCTAAAACACCCTAAAGTATGCATAAATGGTAGAATCGTAAAATCTCATTTAATTTATCATTGGAAATATGTTACAGCAATATCTGACCATCTCTTTGAAGAGAGGGTTTTCAAAAATGAACACACCAAATTTTAGGGCTGTACTACGAAATCTTGAAAAGTTAGTGACTTAAAATTACAAAGATTTGTGCCAGAAACCGGACATTGGCCCTAAATGCCTTGTTTCCATGTATTTTGCACCTTTCAAACGCTTCTTTCTTTATGATGGTTTCATTTTTATTGATGTACTTTTGGGGTAATTACTAAACTGTGGATGATCTTTCAATCTATGATTTTTACCTTTACTTAACTCGTTATTCTTTCAGTTTTTGCAAATTTATGCAAATTACAGAAATCGAGTATTGCATAGGGTGTATTGAGTTAGTCAGTTATAGTGCTTTGATAGTACTAAAAGTATTAGTTATAAATACTAGTAGGGATGTATGTATACTTAAATAAATAAACGAATAATATGATATATATACAGCTGTTTTCAAAAACGTTGTCCATTTACAAAATACAAAATAGTAAATAGTAGAAAGGAATTAATTAGAGAAACAATGAGCCAGAGTTCAGCTTGAGTGCATTTCTTTTGTTTCTCTACCATTAATTCCTTTCTACTATTTACTATTTTGTATTTTGTAAATGGACAACGTTTTTGAAAACAGGTGTATATACAAACTCAATTGCAGAAACGTTGTAGTATACATTTACACCTAATTTCAAAACGTTGTCCAAATAGCCAAATACGAATTCATTCAAAGACAAAAGAAACAGTTCAGCTTGAGTGCACTTCTTTTGTCTTTTAATGAAATCCTATTTGGCTTTTTTGATTATTATTGGACAACGTTTTTGAAATTAGGTGTATACAAATATCTAATGAAATGCAAAATGTTAGACATACAACTGTTTGATACTAATCTAGAATTGATGATTCTGATATATTAGAAGAAAATAAGCGATGTTTCGCACTTTGTATCTCATTAGATATCTTGTATCACATTATTTGAATAAATGTCAGTATTCTACAACCTTTCTGCAGTTGAGTATATAGCTAATTGCATAATTGTTGTCGGATTGAAAATCATGAAAGCTATGACCAAAAGGAATTCTGGGAAATTAAAACTCTCAAATAACACCGTCAAATGATCGACCTTTTTATCCAGACTTGTAGGATCTTAGTTAAATAGCTCATATATCTTCGAAACTACGAGAACATTGACTGATATATCTGCATGTAATGCAGGTCATGAACAGATTTCCCATCCATCCTTGCGGTCTCAGCTTCTATGATTTATGATTTTGAACCCGACAATGATTATGCAATTAGCTATATATGTAAAATAAAGACAAACAACAATGTTGAGCATCTTTCAAAGGCGATACACCAATATTATAGCTGCATGGTGGCTATTGGATTGTTTGCTGGAGTAAAACATTGCAACGCTTTGTACTAAAATAGCACTAATTAAATAAGCAATACTGAGAAAACAATAGTACAATTTAATATGTTGCACGGGTTAACGAACTGTTTGTACTCTAAATATTTATAGGAATTGTGTCTTAGAGTGCAAACACTAAAACCGTGAAACAGTACAAACTAGTTAGTGCTAAATAGCACAAAAGCAACAATAGAAAACAAGACTTTGCACTATTTAGTGCTAATTAAAGTTAGCACTGTTTCATGGTTATAGTGTTTGCACTCTATTAAAAACCCTTATTATAACAGTATATGTGCAGTGAAATTCTATTTTGTGATTTCTATTCGCCTTTAATGAGGCTATACAAAGGAACTGAGATCAGTACGTTAGAGAAAAACCTGCCACCACTAACAGCCATGACACATGCAGGAAATGTAAAAAGATCAAGGAACTAAGAACATGTCTCATTTACTTTGTGGGAGTTATATTCTCCACACTTGAACCTTCTTCAAGGACTCATTCAATAATAGAGTATAAATTGTTCACGAGCATCTTTTCTGCGCATAAAATCAAGGTTCGAATCATCTCGGTCCAGTCCTCTTTCCTCACGTCATGGCCAAGCAGTCACACATGTTACGTAGACGATTTTCATCGGCTAATATCTCGAGAGCGATATCGGTGACCCCCAATTTTTATTTTGTGATTTTACAAAGAATCATAAAAGCTCCATGTACCAAATTTAAAGAAAAAACATGGATAGATTTCGATAAAAACACGAATTTAGATGAAAAACACGAATTTAGATGAAAGAGTCGTCGTTGGTTACGTGGTGGCTGTAAATATGAGCCAAAAACTGCAGGTTGTTTCTATATATTCACAAATCTTTGTACATAATTGTATTTTATAAACTCTTAGATAGCCATTTGAAGAAAATTTAGCAATCCGTTTAGTTTTTCTACAAAAAAATACCTGTCATTCTCGACTTTCCGTGGATTTAACGCACGTAATTTTCGATCAGAAAAAGGGTATACTTTGAAGCAATCTGGCTCCATAGCGAAGTCGGTGACCCCCATTTTTTATTTGCTCATTTAGCTTCTATAATGATCTTATTTCACCATACGAAGTTTCAGGAAAAAAACATGGATAGTTTTTTTGTCCGCGAACGTCCTTAATAATACATATACTTTTGAAAGTTGTTGTTATATATACATTTTAATACTTGTAACAAAATAAAGCTGGTTGTCAGATTTCATTATTAGTATAATTATAACGTTACTCCATCTATTATTATCATTATTAGTATTACCATTATTAGTATTATCATTATTAGTATTATCATTATTAGTATTAAAATGATGAAATAGAGTGGTTTTCATATAATCAGTCCCGTCAAATAGAAACTATTACTTAGGGCATGCTTACACGAGAGAGGGAGAACCCTAGTGCTAGGATCTTCCTAGCAGGCGAATCAACCTAGCGGCTATATATATACTGATATATATTGCTTTCTGTTTACATGGGCCGGTGTAGAGTTCTTTCGGGTACTAGGATCATCCTAGCACTAGGGTCATCCTGTCTCGCAGATAGGATTGTCCTACTACTTGGCCGGCTTAACTTTCGTCATGCAAACGAAAAGACGAGATAACGTCTAGTACTGCTAGGGTTGTAATCACCTGGTCCCGGTTGCACGGAAGGCGAATAGCGCTATCCACCGGATAAGTCTTATCCAACGGATAACATTGATGCAGTTATCCAATAAATTTTATCCGTTGGATAGGACTTATCCGGTGGATAGCGCTATTCACCTTTCGTGCAACCGGGGCCTGAACTTGGGATTCCTGGCCAGTGAACACAGGTGATCGTGGCAAACGAACGAAAATCCAAACCAGTAACGAATCCATTGTATGGAATTTTATCATGTAAATGCAATGTATATTGGTCCCTATTGCAACTTGGAAGTTCATACAGCGCTAGGCCGGGTTCTCCATCTCTCATGTAAACAGGCCCTTAGACAAATGTCTATTTCAGGGGTTTACGAACACCACTCTAATCACAGGCAGCCCAAGCAATGGATTTGTACAGTGAAAGAACGGGGTCGAAAATTGTAAAAATCAAAATATAATAAATGTTAACATACCATACCCCCTCCTCTAAAAAAATACACAAAAAGGCTCAAATCTAGCCCAATGCAGTCTACAAAACACCCAAAACAACGTTGGATATAGTTATGTTAACAGTTATTATATTTTTATTTTTACACTTTTCGACCCTGTTCTTTCACTGTACAATCCATTGCTTGGGCTGCCTGTGCTCTAATGTACAGAATGATCTCAGAGAAAGTGTGGCAGAGCACGGGAGCCAAGTCCTCAGAGTGCTTGCGTGCTCTGGCGCTCATAACTCAACGTTTATATCCTAATTTTTTCTTTTGTTCTGGTAAAATCTGACACCTTTGATAGTTTGCATGCCTTCAATTGCTTGATTTCATTAGACGTCACTTTCGGTCTCATGAGGAATTTTCATCAGCTGAATTGCACCTTTTCAAAAGAATACTCTCTGGTTGATAGCACATGGAGGGCAGTGTTTGCCCGTCATTTGAAGCAAATAATGAGATTCAAGGAGTTTTAACAGCTGATTGAAACCAAGCAATACTTCTTAGTTGAGTATAAACGTTTTTACACGATAAATGTGGACGGTTAAAAACGATTCGAAAACGTTCGAGTGAACGGAGAGAAAGTATTCATAAGTATGGCAACTGATGGGTGTTTCTTGGTGTTGCAGTCTGCATTGTATGTAAGAGATAAATACCGAGAACGGAGGCAATAAGCCATATAAATCCCGAGGGCCGTAGGCCCGAGGGATTTATAGGCTTATTGCCGACGTTCGAGGTATTTATCTGACTTAGTTTAAATTTGACAAGGTTTTCGCACGAAGCAATCTGAGGCATTTTCTGGTAGTTTTTGGAGTGTTATTTAGTATGAATACTATATGAATAGCATGAAGAATAGCATTTCAGTGCTCATTATGAATTCACCGGGATGTATTCATATACAACCCAGGGCTGTATATGGATACATCCCGGTGAATTCATAATGAGCAATTCAATTCAATTCTATTGTTCAACCGGTCAATACCGGAGATAAAGCCCTATGAATAACAAAGAAAACCGTGTCAAATTTAAACTAATCTTGGTTAGGCTTCTTTGTATGCAGGGTATTGTTTTGGTTCAAGTTCATTCTTCTCGTCCTTTGTGTTCATTGTCTAACGTCATCTGGTGTTCTGCAACACCATGCCAAGAAACCTCCCAACTGATGGACAGGGCTTATAATAAAAAGTTTTATACAATAAAAAATAGATACAGTTTTATATGCAAGTGCATTATCAGGTGCACAATGGCACAAGATACTGAGTAAAATTGATTGATTGATTGAAAATATACATCTATTTCAAAAAAGGTTGTCACAGCCGAAAGCAACACGCAACAACTCAAGACAGCGAAAACCTCAGTTCATTACACGTTTAAAACTCTAATCCATTTAATCGAACATGGTTATTTTAGTCGTTTTGCAATGACAGACTGCGATACTCTTGATGTTGGCCCGAAATATACTCAGCTAATTACAGTTTGCTTGTTGGCGCGCGGTCTCAGGGATTGAATGCTCCCTACAGCTTGCTCCACGTTGATGTCAAGCAATAGCACGACATCAAGGGTTCAGTGTGGAGGCATGACAAATTACTGTATGCCATTTTGGAGACGTTGCCATGATACACATGTGAGTGCCTGCCAGGCAATCAACACATCACCGAACCCATCATCATTAACTCTTTCCCAGTTCCCCTCGAACTTGTTTACAGGACGAAGTTTAAATGACGTCTTCATAGACAGTTTCCGTTGAGCTTCAGACACTTTGACCATCTCTGAGCTCTCGATCGCTAGCGGCAAGATGACATTGCCTTCTCCCAAACACTGGCTCTGTGTCTTACCACAACTGAACACCATGGGTGGGTTAGCGTCGGGGTAAAACAGCAAGTGGTTAACACATTCCGAATACGGACGAAAAACAGTTAAAAGTTTACCCGATTCTGACTCTATGATCATGATATGACCAGTGGAAAAACCCAGCCAAATGGTATCGTACGTGGGGACGAAGCAAGTGAGTGTTTCATTATCACTGAAACAGCACGGGACTGATTCTTGTCGCCCATTCAGCTTCACTAGGCCGTCCTTCTTTAGCGCCCAAACCATATCGTTGTAGCAATGCAACTGTGTTACTCCTTCAATGGGACTGCGTTGGCAGTCATACAGCGGCTGCATTTGGGAGTCGTTCAAGATGGAGTACACTTCAACGTTGCTTGTGCTTGACAACCAAAGTCTATCTGCCGACGCAACGATTGCTTGTGAAGCGACATGTGTCAGATGATGTAGTACAAGTGTTTCACCGACGGCATCGATGTAACCAACAAAGCAACCGATGTTGGAAGCAATAAAAATATGGCTGCCTGATATTGTCATGGCATGAACTGTGCTCGGCAGACAACTGCAATTCATAGTCACAAGGAGAGTCGCATCGAACAGCGTGTACATCTTGAAAATTCCCAGCTGAGACGAGTTTTTCCTCAGTAGGACGAGCATTTTGTCGTGGGAAGCACAGACACATTCAACTGTCAGAGTCTCCGTCGCTGAGATGAGGAAATTGTGTTTGGTGTTGGAGTCCAACTTGCTGGAAAACACACACACGAAGGTGAGTGAATCGGTTCGATACACTACCCACAGCTCCTCTTTACTTGGCACCAAATGAATGAAATACACGGTGCTCTCTGGTGGGAATGCAAGTTTTGACATCAAGGCTTGGAATCCTGGATTTCGGAGCTGCACACTGCATTCTTCCGCTGTGGGTCTGTCTGTTGATTCTTGGTTCCACGCGACGCACATGAGTCGAGTTAAGTTCACAAACTTACTCAAGGTGTCCTTCACATTTCTCCACATTGGTCGTTGTTGCTGTAAGACAACACTCCTTATTTTATTTGATGGTAGATCTTCAAATGCCCTTGTTCTTGACACCAAACCGTACAAAAGAATTGCAAATGAATAAATGTCGACTTCTACCCCATAGTCTTCCTTTAAAGCAAACACTAAAACCTCAGGTGCTCTGATGTGGGTTCGTCCCACAGGTGTCCTCATTCCGGAAGGCCCCACGAAGTTGGCAGTTCCAAAATCAGCGACCTTGACGTGCACAGCGTCTTCTTCTTTGAGCGAGAAGACAAGGATGTTAGCAGGTTTCAAGTCACGGTGTATAATCTTTGCCCTGTGTAGCCTAGAGAGTGCATCAACTATCTCTTGTGATATGGACACTACTACAAGGCGTGGAATATCAGTCGCTGGAGCATCAAATAGAATGCCATCCAAGGATCCATACTGGGCAAGCTCAAAGACCATGCATCGTGGATTACGTGCCACTCCAATCATTTCAATGAGGTTAGGATGGTTTATTCGTCGCAAGATGTTGATTTCTTTGCGGAGTTCCATAAAGGACGTAAGGTCGTCTCCTTTGTACTGCTTTACTGCTACTGTTTGCAGCCCGTCTGGTTTATTCAGAACTGCACGATAAACCTAAATACGAAATGAATTATGAATACACGTATGTAAACAAAAAAAAAGGAAAAGGAGGAAGAGGAGGAAGAGGAGGAAGAGGAGGAAGAGGAGGAAGAGGAGGAAGAGGAGGAAGAGGAGGAAGAGGAGGAAGAGGAGGAAGAGGAGGAAGAGGAGGAGGAGAGGAGGAGGAGGAGGAGGAGAGGAAGAAGAGAAGGAAGAGGAGGAAGAGAAGGAAGGAAAATGGACAGCAATCAATATACCTTTCCAAAACTGCCCTCTTTAATGACACTCGTCTCATCGTAATGGAGATGGTGATACTCGAATATCAGATTCTGTTGAACATCTTGCAGAGAGATATCAGGAGCAATATCACATAGGTGTACAGGCAGCTCCTTATGCATTGGGCACTCCAGTGACAAGGTGTGATTGTCAGAGAGATGCAGGCATTGTTCCATTGTGAATATGTGTTTGTCTTTCAAGCTTAGTTCCTCACAAACTATGCAGGGAATGAGCTTGGAAACTTTGCCGTCCTTCATTCCGTGGAACCATTCTGCAATAAGTGTTTCGAGATGTTCAACAATAGATACAAGCATCTGCATCCCAGGTCTTGAGGGTAGGGTGCTTATGTCGATGGAAGAGACATCGTTTTCTTCTAAAAGTTCAACAACAACTGATATCTCAGGAAGGTTCAGCTGCAGTCCTCGACTCCACCATTGTAGCTTGTTGTCTTGTTTGAGATTGAACACCGAGAACTGAAAATCCACAGCATCTTTGTTTTGTAGCGTTTGTGGCAATGAACGGGACAAAAGTGATGACAGCGATGGTAGAGATGATGTTGATGGTGGTGTTGGTGGTGTTGAATTTAATGTTGATGCAGTTGTTGGTGGTCTTAGTATCGTTGTGGATGCCAATGGTGGCGAAGGTGTTGTTGATGGTGACGATAATGTCGGTGTTTGTGTGGTTGATGATGGCAGAGTTGGTACTGTTGATGATAATTGTTGTCGTGTCAACTCTCTTGTTGACGACGGCGATAATGATGCTGTTGGTGACGGTGATGATGATTCTGTTGTTGTTGATGATGGCAATTCTGTTGTTGATGACGGTGATGATGTTATTGTTGATGATGGTGATGTTGTTGTTGGTAACGGTGATGTTGTTGCTGTCGTTGCTGTTGACGATGATGATGTTGTTGTTGGTGACGGTGATGATGATGCTGTTGCTGTTGATGTTGGTGATGTTGTTGTTGGTGACGGTGATGATGATGCTGTTGATGATGGTGATGGTGATGCTGCTGTTGATGATGGTGATGTTGTTGTTGGTGACGGTGATGATGACGCTGTTGCTGTTGATGTTGGTGATGTTGTTGTTGGTGACGGTGATGATGATGCTGTTGCTGTTGATGATGATGCTGCTGCTGTTGCTGTTGATGATGGTGATGTTGATGATGGTGATGTTGTTGTTGGTGACGGTGATGATGATGTTGTTGCTGTTGATGATGGCGATGTTGTTGTTGATGATGATGATGTTGTTGTTGGTGACGTGATGATGATGATGATGATGTTGTTGATGATGTTGTGATGCTGCTGTTGTTGTTGATGATGGTGATGTTGTTGATAATGGTGATGTTGATGATGGTGATGTTGTTGGTGACGGTGACGGTGATGATGATGCTGTTGATGATGGTGATGATGCTGTTGCTGTTGATGATGGTGATGTTGCTGTTGACGATGGTGATGTTGCTGTTGATGATGGTGATGTTGTTGATGACGTTGTTGGTGATGTTTTTGTTGTTATTGCTGTTGATGACGACGATAACAATAGTGGTGAGGCTGGTGCTATCGTTGATGACGATGATGGTGGTAGCTTTGGTGAGGCATTGGTTGTGATGATCCAGGACTTTCCGATGTTGATGACCCTTCACTTGTTGTAGATCGTACCGACGAGGTTACGTCGTGACTACTATACGCTTCAGTAATCATTGCATCCATGTAATGCAGTAACCGAGCGAGTAGTCGACTGAAGAATCCGTACGGAATGTACTCCATGCGGTAGATGCGTCTAAGAGGCGTGAAAAATGGTTTATTGTTCGCCACATTCTCTGGTCGTCGTTCTGGAAACCTTGAAGGCATGAGAAGGTAATCATCATCAAAAACATGCACCAACTGAAACCTACTCAGCAAACGAATTCCCTGAGTTCTGGAATTCTCTGTTAAAATCGCGTCTTCTCCATCATGTTCAGAGGAAAAAAGCTTGTCTTTGCGCACAAGTCCATCATCGTTGCTGTTACTACAGATGACTTGATTCATCAGAGAGAAAAGCCATCTTGGATCAATGAAGTAGACATCGCGTAGGTCTTGACTTGGGTCATCGAAATACAATATAATACCTACACAAGAACGATGTCAGAACATCATTGTTGTTAATAAAACGCACATGCTACTGCTACTGCTACTTCTGCTACTGAGAGTCGTTGTTGCACGAGTGGGAAGTAGTTACGGTACGGTTCGTGCCATGCTGTGATCGTGCCGTTGAGCAGTGATTTTGCGCGCTGTGATGGGTACTGGTTGAATAGAAGGTCTTGGATTCCGTACCGTGACCGTAAATCCGTGCCGTAGTTCCCCCATACGAAAACGACTCTATGCTACTGCTACTGCTACTACTACTGTTACTGCTACTACTACTACTACTGCCACTGCTGATACAACTGCTACTGCCACTGCTACTGCTACTGCTGATGCCACTGCTACTGCCACTGCTGATGCAACTGCTACTGCTACTGCTGATACCACTGCTACTGCCACTGTTACTGCCACTGCCACTGCTACTGCCACTGCTGCTGCCACTGCTGCTGCCACTGCCACTGCTACTGCCACTGCTGATGCAACTGCTACTGCTGATACCACTGCTACTGCCACTGTTACTGCTACTGCCACTGCTACTGCCACTGCCACTGCTGCTGCCACTGCTACTGCCACTGCTACTACTGATGCCACTGCTACTGCCACTGTTACTGTCACTGCTACTGTTACTTACTGCCACTGCTGCTGCTGATGCTAGTACTGCTACTGACACTACTTCTACTACTGTTACTGTTACTGCTACTGTCACTGCTAAAGCTGCTGCTGATGCTAGTACTGCTATACTGCACTGCTCCTCGGTGTACATTACCTCTGTCTTTGAGGAACTCCACTGCTTCATCAAACTCTTGCTCGACAAGATGTTCGTCTTTGGTGCTTGAGATATCACGCATCAAAGACCTCAACTGATCACGATTGACTATCGGGATTTCCTTGTTTTTGCACATTGTATTTCGCAGTCTCTCTATTTTACCAACCAAGTGGTGGAATGACATCGGGACAGGCTCCTCCAACACACGAATACCTTTGCCTTTAACAATGTCTCCACCAGCTTTGTAGATTTTCTCTTTCAGTTCTGATATACCAATGGAAATAAGGTCCCTCTTTCAGTTCATATACACCTATAAAAATAAGGTCCCTCTTTCAGTTCATATACACCTACAAAAATAAGGTCCATCTTTCAGTTCATATACACCTATAAAAATAAGGTTCCTCTTTCAGTTCATATACACCAGTCTATAAAAATAAGGTCCCTCTTTCAGTTCATATACACCCATAAAAATAAGGTCCCTCTTTCAGTTTTTATACACCCATAAAAATAAGGTTCCTCTTTCAGTTCATATACACCTATAAAAATAAGGTCCCTCTTTCAGTTCATATACACCCATAAAAATAAGGTTCCTCTTTAAGTTCATATACACCTACAAAAATAAGGTCCATCTTTCAGTTCATATACACCTATAAAAATAAGGTCCCTCTTTCAGTTCATATACACCAGTCTATAAAAATAAGGTCCCTCTTTCAGTTCATCATATACACCCATAAAAATAAGGCTCCTCTTTAAGTTCATATACACCTACACAAATAAGGTCCATCTTTCAGTTCATATACACCTATAAAAATAAGGTCCCTCTTTCAGTTCATGTACACCTATAAAAGTAAGGTTCCTCTTTATGGAAATAAGGTCCCTCTTTCAGTTCATATACACCAGTCTATAAAAATAAGGTCCCTCTTTCAGTTCATATACACCCATAAAAATAAGGTTCCTCTTTAAGTTCATATACACCTACAAAAATAAGGTCCATCATTCAGTTCATATACACCTATAAAAATAAGGTCCCTCTTTCAGTTCATATACACCAGTCTATAAAAATAAGGTCCCTCTTTCAGTTCATATACACCCATAAAAATAAGGCTCCTCTTTAAGTTCATATACACCTACACAAATAAGGTCCATCTTTCAGTTCATATACACCTATAAAAATAAGGTCCCTCTTTCAGTTCATGTACACCTATAAAAGTAAGGTTCCTCTTTATGGAAATAAGGTCCCTCTTTCAGTTCATATACACCAGTCTATAAAAATAAGGTCCCTCTTTCAGTTCATATACACCCATAAAAATAAGGTTCCTCTTTAAGTTCATATACACCTACAAAAATAAGGTCCATCATTCAGTTCATATACACCTATAAAAATAAGGTCCCTCTTTCAGTTCATATACACCTATAAAAATAAGGTCCCTCTTTCAGTTCATATACACCAGTCTATAAAAATAAGGTCCCTCTTTCAGTTCATATACACCCATAAAAATAAGGCTCCTCTTTAAGTTCATATACACCTACACAAATAAGGTCCATCTTTCAGTTCATATACACCTATAAAAATAAGGTCCCTCTTTCAGTTCATGTACACCTATAAAAGTAAGGTTCCTCTTTATGGAAATAAGGTCCCTCTTTCAGTTCATATACACCAGTCTATAAAAATAAGGTCCCTCTTTCAGTTCATATACACCCAATAAAAATAAATACACCCATAAGGTTCCTCTTTAAGTTCATATCATATACACTTTCAGTTCATATACACCTATAAAAATAAGGTCCCTCCTCTTTAAGTTCATATACACCTAAAATCTTAAGTTCATATACATCTTTCAGTTCATATACAATAAATAAGGTCCCTCTTTCAGTTCATATACACCTATAAAAATAAGGTCCCTCTTTCAGTTCATATACACCCATAAAAATAAGGTTCCTCTTTAAGTTCATATACACCTACAAAAATAGGTCCACACAGTTCATACAAAAATAAGGTCCTCTCTTTCAGTTCATATACACCTATATATAAAAATAAGGTCCCTTTCTTTCAGTTCATAAATACCTATGAAAATAAGGTCCTTAGTGTTCTGCAATGGTTTGTAGGGTCACACAGACAGACACAATTTATACTTAATTTATACACCGTTAAAAGAGGTTATACCTTGAGTATCACTTGGATTACAGCTAACCTCTGCTATATCGACCACGTGGACATTGTCTTAATAGATCCTATTATTATTAGGAGTTCGATTCAAAGAGGTTCACTGATTAAAGACTAAAGTTGAGCGAAACTTCAAAGAGGTTATACCTTGAGTATCACTTGGATTACAGCTAACCTCTGCTATATCGACCACGTGGACATTGTCTTATTATATCCTATTATTATTAGGGGTTCGATTCAAGAGGTTATACCTTGAGTATCACTTGGATTACAGCTAACCTCTGCTATATCGACCACTTGGACATTGCCTTATTAGGTCCTATTATTATTAGGGGTTCGATTCAAGAGGTTATACCTTGAGTATCACTTGGATTACAGCTATAACCTCTGCTATATCGACCACGTGGACATTCTCTTATTATAGATCCTATTATTATTAGGGTTCGATTCAAGAGGTTATACCTTGAGTATCACTTGGATTACAGCTAACCTCTGCTATATCGACCACGTGGACATTGTCTTATTAGATCCTATTATTATTAGGGGTTCGATTCAAGAGGTTATACCTTGAGTATCACTTGGATTACAGCTAACCTCTGCTATATCGACCACGTGGACATTGTCTTATTAGATCCTATTATTATTAGGGGTTCGATTCAAGAGGTTATACCTTGAGTATCACTTGGATTACAGCTATAACCTCTGCTATATCGACCACGTGGGCATTGTCTTATTAGATCCTATTATTATTAGGGGTTCGATTCAAGAGGTTATACCTTGAGTATCACTTGGATTACAGCTAACCTCTGCTATATCGACCACGTGGACATTGTCTTATTAGATCCTATTATTATTAGGGGTTCGATTCAAGAGGTTATACCTTGAGTATCACTTGGATTACAGCTAACCTCTGCTATATCGACCACACTTGGACATTGCCTTATTAGGTCCTATTATTATTAGGGGTTCGATTCAAGAGGTTATACCTTGAGTATCACTTGGATTACAGCTATAACCTCTGCTATATCGACCACGTGGACATTCTCTTATTATAGATCCTATTATTATTAGGGTTCGATTCAAGAGGTTATACCTTGAGTATCACTTGGATTACAGCTAACCTCTGCTATATCGACCACGTGGACATTGTCTTATTAGATCCTATTATTATTAGGGGTTCGATTCAAGAGGTTATACCTTGAGTATCACTTGGATTACAGCTAACCTCTGCTATATCGACCACGTGGACATTGTCTTATTAGATCCTATTATTATTAGGGGTTCGATTCAAGAGGTTATACCTTGAGTATCACTTGGATTACAGCTATAACCTCTGCTATATCGACCACGTGGGCATTGTCTTATTAGATCCTATTATTATTAGGGGTTCGATTCAAGAGGTTATACCTTGAGTATCACTTGGATTACAGCTAACCTCTGCTATATCGACCACGTGGACATTGTCTTATTAGGTCATATTATTATTAGGGGTTCGATTCAAGAGGTTATACCTAGTTGAGTATCACTTGGATTACAGCTAACCTCTGCTATATCGACCACGAGGACATTGTCTTATTAGATCCTATTATTATTAGGGGTTCGATTCAAGATGTTATACCTTGAGTATCACTTGGATTACAGCTAACCTCTGCTATATCGACCACGTGGACATTGTCTTTGGTGCGACTGTCAATCATTTGGCTGATGAGAGTTCTTGTACGTTCGATGTAATTCTTCACATCTTGGCTTCGTGAGTTGTACTTCACTTTGACGCAATCCAAGTGAGTGGCAACAATAATGACAGTGGTTTTCGTCGAAGTTTGACATGAAATGTTGTTCAACGACGTCTTTAGTTCCTATAACCAGTGGAAGTGCAAGAGAAAATAATGGATGAGCTGTAATAGATTGAAAATATTAAGAGAGAATGAAGAAATTCAGTAGAAAAGTTAGACTTTTTTAAAAGAAGATTTACAAAGATAGATGTAAATTCACAAGTAAAGAAAATAGTTTTTTCCTGTTCTTGATTAGTTAATTACAGTAGTCATATTTTCCTCAATACACGATCAATTCTAAATATTTTTATCCCCTAGCTGATCTCACTTGCGCGCGCAGAATCCTGAAGTATTCTGGGAAACTACGAAAAGGTACATTCATATTAAGGTGCGGTGCAACATTGCGCGCAATATTGTTGGCAATTTTGCTGCAGCGTGTCCACCCATGAAACTGATTGCTCGCAATTGACTAGCGCGCGCTAATACGACGTAATTTGTTGCTCGCAATGTTGCAGAAGTAGGACTCGATTCTACTTCTGCACATTGGGCGCAGCATGTTTCAGAGGAGGACACACGCTGCAACACAATACGTGTTGCAGGGAATGTTGCGCGCAATGTTGCACCGTGTGTCCGGCCCGGCCTTTAGTATCGTACCAACCTCTATACCCGCCATGTCATCAATCAGGTTCCAAACCAGAATAAAAAGACCAACAGACGATAGAAAGCACATGTGCATGAGATGGAATTCTTTTTGACCAGCAAAGTCCCACACTTGGAAGGTAATCTTTGTCCCTATGGGCAAAATACGGCCGATCTTTGGTTGCATTTCCACTTCACTGACCTCTACTCCTGCATGGCAAATGGGATATATACTCAACATTGATTGTCTAACTTCGCTGACTCTGTCCGTCAATCTGTCGGTCAGACAGTCAGTTAGTCGGCAGTCCGTCTGTCAGTAAGTGAGGTAGTCGGTCAGTCCGGCAGTGCGTCAGTCAGTCGGTTAGTGCGTCAGTCAGTCTGTCCGTGCGCCCGTCAGTGAGTGAGTGAGTGAGTGAGTGAGTGAGTGAGTGAGTGAGTGAGTGAGTGAGTGAGTGAGTGAGTGAGTGAGTGAGGTAGTCAGTCATTCCGGCAGTGCGTCAATCAGTCGGTCAGTGCGTCAGTCAGTCTGTCCATCCGTCCGTCAGTCGGACGGTCAGTCAGTCAGTGTGTCATTCTGTCGGTTAGTACGACAGTCAGTCAGTCACTCTGTCCGTCCTTCCGCCCGTACGTCAGTTAGTCGGTCAGTCAGTCAGTGCGTCATTCAGTCGGTTATTCACTAAGTCCGTCCGACCGTTCCTCCATACGTCCGTCCTTCAGTAAGTGCGTCCGTTAGTCAAGTCAAGTAGTCAGTCAGTCAGTACTGACATGTATGTTAGTATATTATACCTTTAGTACTCTCTCTATCGTCGGTATTTTGGTTGTACTGTAAGTCATTTCTTATCCTATGAACCAATGTTGTCTTCCCCTTGTCTTGCCATCCGATAACCAACAACTTGATGGTAGAAAAAGGCTTTGTCTTCAGCAACAATGATCTCAGCCATTTAATCAACTCTTGTGTGCTTTCACCAAAACTCTTCCAACCTTGTGGATACACGATCTATAGAACATGTCATCACCAACATCAATTACTGGCATTGTATAATAGACCTTTTTACCGATACGGCGGCCATATTGAATTATGGGATGCCCAGGGTGCTAGCTAGTAACCATTTGGCCATGAAAAACTATACGAAAACTTAATTTAAAGCAATTTGTACAAAATTATACAACAATACACAACACATGTAGATAGTAAGTCATACAACACAATGGTTAGAGTGAAATAGAAAAATAATATATTAATAATAATAATCATAATCATAATCATAATCATAATAATAACTTTATTATTTATATAGCGCTTTTTCTTAATCATATCATAATCATAGTAATTATATCATATCATAATCATAGTAATTATATTGACGCGACTCCACATGCACTCACTGTGCAGTTTTTTGGGTCATTTGCACCCTGAGTATCCCATAATGTATTAGGCGCCATATTTGTATTAAAATCCAAAATGGTCGCCATATCGGTAAAAAGGTCTGACTATTATCATTACTATGATTTTTATTATGCTTATCTATCACAACAATCATTATCATCACAGTCCACTAAATCATCAACATCGATAATAATAATAATAATAATAATAATAATAATAATAATAATAATAATAATAATGATAATCAGATGATAATAATAATAATAATCAATTTATAATACAATCACTTATAATAATCACAACAACCATGAACAACATCATCTATCACCATTTAGCATAAACCATCCAGTGGTCTATATCGCAAATCCTGCAATCTGATTGGTTCGCTACTAGTGGTCTATCAGCTCGTAGACCCCGAGTAGAGATAAACAAACAAAATGGCGGATTCGCGGTCGCGTTTTGCTGATGTTTCGGAGGAGTTTCTCGACGAATTATTGTCTGTTGCTTGTTTCTGTTATTTTCTACTGACCTACTGGATGGCTTATGCTAAAACAATTAGACTACGAGTTCGAGGTTTCTATGAGGCAATATTCAACGAGGCGCGTAAGTATTATTATTATTATTATTATTATTATATTATTATATTATTATTATTATTATTATTATTATTATTATTATTATTATTATTATTATTATTATTATTATTATTATTATTATTATTATTATGCATAATTAATCATTACTGTATAAACCTTTAAAAAACCACCATTAATCATCATCATCATCAGGAGGGAGCCTATTACTCCTGTCATCACAGGGGCGGATCTAGAGATTTTGAAAGAGGAGTGCACCACTAAGGGGCCGTGAGGCCCCTTCTTCTAGGGGGTGTGAGGGCATGTCCCCCCCCCCCCCCCCCCAGAAAATTTTGAAATCTAGAAGCTCGAAAATGCAATTTCTATCCATTCTGGGCATCAAATGGTGGGGAGACGTGGGCGAATATGTATATCGGGCCCAACTCAAAGGGGGGGGGGGGGGCACCGGCCCCCCATGCCCCTTCTCCCCTTGGATCTGCTCCTGCATCATTCAGTCAAATCATCACCATGCAAGCTCATCATAACAATGATAATCATTTCACCACACATAAGCACAATGCTCATTCTCTTATTTCAATTACCTTTTTTTCCTCAAATTCAAATGTGCTCAGTTTTGAGAGTAGTCCCATCTTTAGAGGGAGTGCAGATATTGGATTGCCACGGATGTTTAAGGTTTCTAGAGCAGACAGTTCACATACGCAACGTGGAACCTCTGTAAACCCATTGCCGTCCAGCTTCAGGGTCCTCAGGTTAGACCACGAGAAAGTCATGGGTAAACTTTTTAGAGCATTGTGGGATAGATAAAGGTGGTTCAGGGATTCGGAAACCCATCGTAGTTCCGGCAAATCTTTGAGTTTGTTATTGCTTAATAGAAGGTTGCTCAGCAACGGAAGCTGAAATATCATGGATGGGACTTGGGTGAGGTTGTTTCGTCTGAGGTCAATACGGGTGATACTCCCCCATTGCAATACCTTCGCTGAAAACTGTCTCCGATGGGACATTCCATTTAGTACTTGGTGGTGCAGGCATGTCAGCTCCAAGCTATTCCAGTTCACTTCGTACATTGCCTCGTTTTCCGCTAGGGATCCATGTGCTAAAAGCAACTGTGCTGCGCCATAATGCTTGCAGGCTATTGCCATGTTGATTGCCAATGAGATGTCAATGCATTTATTCTTTCGAAGGACTTCCCTTTGAATTGAATCAGAAAATAGATTAATATACGACATACATATATGACGTTATCGAAAGTGTTCCCGCGTGTTCCATTTAATAAATAGAAGATGGCTTTCTATGTTCTATACAAAAATGCATTACAAGAGCTCAGAAGTGCATCATTTTGGTATAGAACATGGAAAGCCATCTTCTATGTATTCTATAATATAAAAAGTCGAAAATTATTTCACTGGGAAAGACCAACATTCTGAAGTTGTTGTAAACGTTCGAGTTAATTAATATTCAACATGAGTTTATGTAAATTAGATAATGACATTCCAGCGTGCAGCGCGCGCGCTTCAACTAAAATTTTATTCAAAAACACAACAGAATCCTCAACTTTCTTGCCATTTTGTTCATCATTCTTGTTCTCTTTTGATCAAAAATCATAGTTTCGGTGTATCGCAATGTTTTCCACAACAAAGTGACCGAAAATTTAATTTGCTGCGCGACAAGTTGCACGAACGATGGCAATACGAGAAACATTACTCTGCAACTTGCAACGCAACAATCTGAAAATGTTGCGCGACAAGTTGCACGATTTTGTTGCCCGTATTACCGCGAGTGAATTTTTGCTTGCACAGACGACGCGCGGTGGTGGCTACACGAGCGACAAATACTGGCGACAAATGCTGGCGATAAAGGCCGCCATGTTGAAAAACCAAAGCATCGATTTCGTTCTTGCACCTTATTGGCTAGATAAGCCGTTAGTTGCGTCGTGAGTGCAAGGCAAAAGTTACAGAGTGGCTACACGAGCGACAAAGTCCGCGACTTTGTCACGAAAAGTTCAACTCATTTAATTTCTCCCCACCTTTTTCAGGTGTCGCGTCGCCTGTGCAAGGGTGGCTACACGGGCGATTTTCACCGCGCGTGGCGATTTAAAAAAATCGCGTCGCCTGTGCAAGCAAAAAGTCGCTCGTGTAGCCGCGGCTTTAAGGCCTAGTTCAGACGTCGTGCTAATCATGAGCCGTTCTCATTTCAAACAATAGATAATGAGGCGGCTTCTTTTGAAGTAATTAATAATAATAATAATAATATTTATTGCTTATATTGCGCATTTTAACATTTGAATATGATCAAATGCGCATTACTCAACAGTAAAAATCATTATATACAAATGATAAAAGATGTTCAAACCTTACTAACTTACGAAAACTACGAAAACTACAGGGGCCCCCCCCCCCCCCCCCCCTAAACTAAATTATCAATTATTATTATGGTAATGTTCTGATTGTTTTCGATTCCTTTGAGGATAGACAACAATATAAAAACGATGCGTTTTCAAACGAAGACGGAGTAGTGTGGGCGGGGCCTAAGAGTTGACCATTCCTTAATTGGTGTGGACGGGGACTCAATTACATGAATATATCATGGTCAGATTTTATTCTGCTTGCATCATCATTCAACAGGAAAAAAACGCACGCTTTTCAAACCTTGAAAAATTCATGGGAAATTAGTTGGAAATTTCCAAAGAATTTTCAATGAGTTTCCAAAGAATTTCCAAAGAATTTTCAGTATCATATACCTGATACTCTGAATACGCTGTGGATGGGAATTAATCAGCAAATCAAACGTCCCATCACTTGACTGCGAGTGTAACCACCAATCTCTCATCCCTAGAAAATACTTGAGTTGCTTCGTTTGATTCTTAACAGCCATCCAGCATAAAATGAACACTCCTGTGAGCTCTGCATTGAAGTCTTCGCACAGAAAACACAAATTAATGGGGCTGATGATGTCAATGTCCAGGCAATCGGACTTTGACAGTCGTGCAACGTGAGAAAGAATGGCTGAGATTGTACTTCTGCAAGGGTGACGTTTTGCTGTGGCGGCAAGAAGTGCTTGGGAAAAGCAGTCCTTTGACACTTCGTCTCTTTTGACTTTTTCAAGCAATTTGCACAATATATCAGAAGTTTTGCATTTTGCTGCTTGGATAATCTCTGAAACACAAGCAATGATGTTAGACAAAGAGCTGCAGGAACAAATCAAAGATGGAAGGAAAAAAAATACATTTGAAAGAACAAAAGAGCAATCTCATATACAACAGAAAAACGAAAAAAAACCACACCTATTTATATTGTCGTGTAGTGCTGTGACTAAAAAAAATAAAAAAAAATAAGCAAGTGCAGGTGTAGATACAAAAACAATGATGATAAATTGATTATATTAAACACTTGGAAGGAGAAGAAAGGAAAATAGGAAGGAGAAGGGAGTGAATCATGGAAGGGATGGAGTTCGCCAATGTAGCATATTTCCATCACCTTTTCAAGACATTAAAGCAACACCCTCAAATTTTTTGGAAAGAGGAAATGATGTGGTTAAAACTTGGGTGTTACAGATAATATGATTTAATAATTTAATAATAATAATAATAATAATAATTCAATAATATTATTAATTATTAAATGACCGTGTATCTCGAAGCCTGGTATCTAGCAAATCAAGCAATTTGATTGGTTAGATTCTTTCTCGGACCGGTCTAGATTCTCCCGTAATAACCGGTCCGCACATGCATCTTAAATCTGTAAACATTGTTTCTATGATATGGTTTCGAGTGCAATTTGGAAGAAATGTGAACTCGTGGGTTTTCAAAGAGCTCAAATTTCACTCCTAATAATATGGTACATATGAAAAACATTAGGAGTATTTCACTGAAAAACACCAAAATTCTGAAGAAAACAAACCCAGCGCGCGCTCGATGGCGAAGTGATGATAGCGACAATTTTATTCAAAACACAACAGAATCGACTTTCTTTCCATTTTCTTCACCATTCTTGTTCTTTTTTATCAAAAATCCATAGTTCCGCCGTATATCGCAATGTTTTCAACGCCAAAGTCGAGGAAACGTTTGATTTTAAGATTGTTTTAGTTATTCAGCATCGAGCTAGAAATACCTCGCTTCACACACTTTCTTGTAAAACCGGTTTTCAAACAAGTTATGTAGTAAAAAATACTGGGAAGCCATTCTACATGTTCTAGTGTAAGATGCAAATAAAATTTTAGTTTACTAAAATGGTCATATAATAAAACTCTTATTAACCGAGCTTGGTCGGTCTGTACAGGAAAATCTTGACCTCGGTCGTGTACTTTCACGACCTCAGTCAAGATTTTCCTGTACAGACCTCCCGCTCGGTTAATAAGACCTAAATAATAATGATAAAATAATAATAATAATAATAATGTTCAATAATGATAATAATAATGTAGTTCGTAAGGTTTCTTCAAGCGTAAAAAGACTCAGAAAAATAATGAGCCCAAATAATAATAATAATAATAATAATAATAATAATAATAATAATAATAATAATGATAATAATAATATAATAATATTTAACCCATTGACTCCTACACCGGCCGAAACCGGCCGTAAACATCGATACTGCTTTTAAAAATTCTAACTTTCTGAATTTTCGTAACATCGATCTCATGGCCAGTTATATTATTAGTGACAACTAGATAACTCTTCATATTTTAACCTCAAGTAAACTGACTTACAGGTCCGATTTCTGGGCATTAGTTCAATTTGTTTGCCATAAAAATCAAAAATGCGTCTTTTTGACGCAATTTTACACCTCGAAAATGACCGACATTTGACTTGGATTTTCTTCCAAAATACATCCTTGCGAAACAAAACGCCACTTTCTCAGCAAACGTCCATCTCTCTTCTTGATATAGTCGTGAATTTTGCCCTCTCTTTTCCTTAACTCGCCGAACAATAGCCATTTCCTTAGGACCACTTTTGCTAACACGTGTTTTCCTTCTGCACGTCCGAAAAGGATGCCGGGAAACATCCGGGAATTTCGGCATAAATCTCCCCGAATATCCGTTTTTTAAGAATATATGGCAAAATATTGCACCGGTTGCATTCTTTACAAGTCCAAAGTCGCCAAAAATGCCTTTGTAGGTCCTGGAATCCACCACAGAAAGACCAGAGAGACGATTTCACACTTGAGTCCGCCATTTTGAATTTCCAAACGGCAACGCCAAAATGTGTTCGTGAATTCGTATCTAAACTCCTGATTTCTTCCAGGAGAACGGTCTCTACCACACCAGTCAAGCTTAATGATGCTGTCCTGGGGGCTTCTGTGGTGAATAATGGCTATAAACACTCTAAAAATGCAAAGTTGACCGCTCCTAGTAGCTACGAGATGCTGTTCCTCGCGGAGATTCACGACAAGAGAAAGATTACGTCAGAACCTGAGCCCGTGGGCTTTCAGAACTGTCAAGATTTCCATGGAAACCCCTTATATGGAATCGAAATTTCCTATGGCGTGATTAGGTCCAGAAAATCGCTAAAAAACTCAAAATAGCTCAGGAGCGAATGGGTTAATAGTACCGGTAATAATAATATAACTAGTCATTGCTTTAAGCAAGCGAAGTGCTGCGAGAAGTAAATGCATTATTATTTGTTTGTTATTCTGCCCAAATAAGCGAATCATCACAATCATCCCGGGATTACTGTTAGTCTTCAAAGACCAATATGCCACTGATAATGGGCAGATAGTTTAGGGACAACATCTCTGTGTCAGGGATGGATCTACTTCGAAGAACATCCAGATAATGAAGTCGATCTCCTTCGACAAGGATCTGATCTGCCATGGCGGCCGGCGGTCCATTGCCTTCGATTGGTAAATTCTGAGCAAATAACAGGGCTGAAAAACTCATAAAAGAACATTGTCTTCCCCGTGAAATGTCACTATTAAGCGTTCGTGGCCTTGATGAATGCTTCCAGCAATAAATAAGTTTGACCTTGACATAATTACACGGCGAATACCTCGGACCAAACAACAACGAACTTCCAAAATCGTCTACTATTCATCCATCGAGTCTGAACAACAACGTACAAATATTATGTACGTAGGAATTTATGATGAACCCCGCTGGACACATGTACTGCATGCTCAGAACATACTGCTGTCCGAGCATTGTCGAAGTTGCGCCGACCACACACCGAAAAATCCGGCAGGACAAACACAAATCGAGATTTTTGCTGGCATCTAGCACACAGGGATCCCAACATAACACAGGGAAACCGTCAAGATTAGTGTTGCTGCTCGCCTTACGGCTTCGCAGCAATGATTACAATAATAATATTAATAATAATTTAATTTAATAAAGCCTTTATTTCTATGTAATTATATACAAGCATCAAGAGTTCCAGACTTCTGGTACGCGCAAGATTATTACAAAGGAAAAGTGAGCACCAAGTGAGCAAAAACATAGCTTGGGCTCCCTGTGTCTAGAATTGGTGCTCTGACGTTTCCTTTGTTATAATACCGGGAAGTCTGGAACTCTTGATGCTTGTATAGTGTTAAAACACATTCTTGTACCTGCACTCTTTATCATCTTGGCTACATGACTATGTTTAGAGTGGCAATCGCAAGCGTGATTATACGGTGTCCTATGAAATTCATCTTCTGCCATGACATTCACTTTATCATGATCCGACAGCAACTGAATGCACTTTGTTCTCCCTGCATCTGCTGCCAGGTGCAATGGCGTATAATTTCCTGCACACTCAGTTATACTGTTGACGTGTGCGCCGTGGTATAACAATAGCTGTACTATTCTGTCGTGGCCATTGGAAGCTGCAGCGTGAAGTAAAGTTAGTTTTCCCCAGGTGAAATGCCTTGACAAGAGTTCCTTCTTATTTGTATTTGGGTCTTCTAAACATTGTTGAACTTGCTCCAGTTCACCATTTACACAGGCTTGGTATGTACGAGACATTCTCTGTGTCGTTAGGTTTCTCTACATGAAATGCAAGAACCAACAAACCCATTTAGAAAAGCCATCTGGATCTAATGATATGATGTTGGGTGCAGATCCTGCCATGTTGATTTGTTTGTCAACAATTCCTCTCTGTGAAATCATATGAATCGTCATTTATATATAGCACAATAAAACTGTTTGTACAGCATACTAATAATACATGTAATAATATTATTATTGAACAAGTATTATTAATATAATAATAATAATAATAATTATTATTATTATTATTGTAATTATTTATATTATTTTATTTTCTATTGTTATTTTCTTTTAGGACCTTAGTGAAAAACACTTTTAATTAGTGATCTAGGCATCCTCATTAAAGATGATTATTATTATTATTATTATTATATCTATTATTATTATTATTATTATTAATGTCATTAAAAAACGCTGAAATTCGCTGAAAATTTGAACAGCTATAGTAAATAAAGACCACAAGACACTACCACAGTTTCAAGTCTTTTATTACAGTATTTACAGGAAAAATATTTTTACGATATTCTCCACAAAACCACAGCTTGGGCTTCCTGTGGTGCCACCATCTATTAACGCTTATTTTGGGAATAATTTAATAATCAAAGGGAAATCCCATTGGGAAAAGATGTGAAGGTATGTGGAGTACAAAGGATTGAAACTAGAAGATCCCATCCCTGCAAACTACCATGCAGTCCGATGCAGTCCTCTTATATAAAGCTGCCAGCCATGCGTTCATCGACACCATATAAAACCATTACATTGACTTTAATATAGATCATACATGTACTGTACATACATACAGTTGTAGTTCGATCAGTCTTACCTTTCCCACACTGTTATATTATCGTTGGTGCACGTTTATTTGAGATACTCTGCGTATTCTGAAGGCAATTACCCTTCTCGGCTTAACTTCCTGCTTCCTTTCATTTCTGAGAAGTACAGGCAACCCAACGATATCTGGTCCAATCCCTGTTGGTTGAAGAGGGAGGGGAGGGTGATCCAAACTAGTGTATATTTGGCTTTAGTATTTTAAAAACAGTTGTTTGACTAGGGAGGGGAGGGTCAAATAAAAATAGTGTAATATTCTGTTTATAATTTAACTTCATTTTAGCTCGAATCATTTTCTTATCTTTCCTTTTCTATTCACTACCCTGTTTTTCCTAACCGTCTTCCATAATCGTAGTTACTAAAACCCGGAACCAGCCACAACGACCCACAACGACCCACAACGATCCACACAACGATCCACAACGACCCACCAGTGATACCAAATATTAAACGATACAAAATCTCAAAAGTAAACAAGACCAAAATTCCACTCGCCGAATCGCCATTTGAACTCCAGTTACCGGTTTTACAAGTAGTTTCTTTGAGATGTGCTCATTCGGCGATAAAGCCGTACTTATTTCTTATAAGCTTACTGAATAAAAATACGAGATTCTGTTTAAAGAATTTCATAAAAATTATATCCACGATTTGTGCTGATCTCGGGTTCTGTGTCGGTTCTGTGACTAAAATGAAAACAATCAGGCGTTCCGCTACTGACATTTTGACATGTGAATGGGAGACAACTGCATGAGACGACTTCGTTTATCCCTCGTGCAGTGGGAATAACATTCCGTAGTCATGGATGCATGATCAAGGTAAACCTGTTGTTGTTTGAGAATAAATACATTATTATATCATCACTAAAATCATTGGTACCGAAAATAATTTCATTTTGTGTGTGTCTGATTTGACTATTACACTTTATCAAGTAATTTTTGTTTCACGGGTTAAGTAAAATAACTCTATTAGCATTAAAAACGTAATGTTTTCTTACCTTAAGATCATCCATGACTACGGATTGAACTATTCCCACTGCATGAGGGATAAACGAAGCGGCGTCTCATGCAGTTGTCTCACATTCACATACTGTATGTCAAAATGTCAGTAGCGGAACGCCTGATTGTTTTCATTTTAGCCACAGAACCGACACATAGAACCCAAGATCAGCACAAATCGTGGATATAATTTTTATGAAATTCTTTAAACAGAATCTCGTATTTTTATTCAGTATAAGAAATAAGTACGGCTTTATCGCCGAATGAGCACATCTCAAAGAAACTACTTGTAAAACCGGTAACTGGAGTTCAAATGGCGATTCGGCGAGTGGAATTTTGGTCTTGTTTACTTTTGAGATTTTGTATCGTTATTTGGTATCACTGGTGGGTCGTTGTGGATCGTTGTGGGTCATTGTGTGGATCGTTGTGGGTCGTTGTGGGTCGTTGTGGATCGTTGTGGGTCGTTGTGGGTCGTTGTGGGTCGTTGTGGGTCGTTGTGGCTGGTTCCGGGTTTTAGTAACTACGATATTAAACCAGTGGGTAAAACTACTAAAGTATCATTGTTGAGTGTTACAATGTTCTTCATGGCGTCGTATAGTATTGCTTTAAGATGAAAGCTTTCATCCAAACCCATTTTCTCGAGGCAAACCGAACAGCTCCATCGAGAGTCCGCCATATTGTTTCCGGTAAGTCTCTTTTATGCGCATGTCACAAAATACCCAGATTCTGGGTTCCGGTCATTGGACTTTTCCAGAGCCAAGTTCTTTCGTCGAGCATGCGCAGTAAGAAATAACGGTTCTGGGGACGAGATTGCAGTAGTACAAGACCTATCAGCTTTCGCTAGACACACACCAGCTTTGACAATATCATTGTGTAAAGACATCCCATTTGCCCTATTATCTGATTTGATTTGATTTTGACTTTATTTTTAGTGACGATTGTCTATGGATTTAGTGGTCATGCGTAGTGTTTTGGATTTGACAATGTCCCACATCGATTGGAAGAAAGATACATTTCTGTATATAAATGGTTCAATACGTATACACTTGATGGAGATACTAGGTATTAGGCGTTGCAAACCATCTCCCCTTGCCCTCCCCCTTCGCTGATCCTCAACCCTCTCCCCTATTTATATTTGGGTCTCGATAGCATGTAGACATTCCTGACATTCCTGATAGACATGCCTGACATTTTCTGACATTGAAAAAAAAAAAAATACGCGTTGGGTTTTATAACTCGTGCGGCCTACGGCCTGGGCACGAGTAAAAACATGGATAGATTTTGATAAAAACACGAATTTAGATGAAAACTTCAACCTACCGTCACGCGAAAGAGTCGTCGTTGGTTACGTGGTGACTGTAAATATGAGCCAAAAACTGCAGGTTGTTTCTATATATTCACAAATCTTTGTACATAATTTTATTCTATAAACTCTTAGATAGCCATTTGAAGAAAATCTTAGCAATCCGTTTAGTTTTTCTACAAAAAAATACCTGTCATTCTCGACTTTCCGTGGATTTAACGCACGTAATTTTCGATCAGAAAAAGGGTATACTTTGAAGCAATCTGGCTCCATAGCGAAGTCGGTGACCCCCATTTTTTATTTGCTCATTTAGCTTCTATAATTATCTTATTTCACCATACGAAGTTTCAGGAAAAAAACATGGATAGTTTTTTTCCCGCGAACGTCCTTAATAATACATATACTTTTAAAAGTTGTTATATACACCTATTCCAAATATCGTTGTCCAGGCCGAAAGCAACAAGCAACAAGCTGACGAACGCAAAGGACTTTGGGATTGGAATCTCCTAATTAATTAATTTATCCGTGGTACTTGAGAAGTTATCCCTACGAGCGTTGAATATCAATCATTTGGAACTATTCGGCCATTTGAAAATGCATGTTGTTAAAATGTCTACGGATGAATAAATGAATAAGGAGAAAATCCCAATGCCCTTTGCGGTCTTCAGCTTCTTGCTTGTTGCTTTCGGTGGGGACAACGATTTTTGGAATAGGTGTATACATTTTAATACTTCATGTAACAAAATAAAGCTGGTTGTCAAATTTCATTATTAGTATAATTATAACGTTACTCCATCTATTATTATTAGTATTATCATTATTAGTATTAAAATGATGAAATAGAGTGGTTTTCATATAATCAGTCCCGTCAAATAGAAACTATTACTTAGAGCCTGCTTACATGAGAAAGGGAGAACCCTAGTGCTAGGATCTTCCTAGCAGGCGAATCAACCTAGCGGCTATATATATACTGATATATATTGCTTTCTGTTTACATGGGCCGGTGTAGAGTTCTTTCGGGTACTAGGATCATCCTAGCACTAGAATCATACTGTCACGCAGATAAGATGATCCTACTACTAGGGTTAACTTACTAGGATCATCCTAGCACTAGAATCATCCTGTCACGCAGATAAGATGATCCTACTACTAGGGTTAACTTACTAGGATCATCCTAGCACTAGCGTCATCCTGTCTCGCAGATAGGATGGTCCTACTACTTGGCCGGCTTAACTTTCGTCATGTAAATGAAAAGACGAGATAACGTCTAGTACTGCTAGGGTTGTAATCACCTTGTTCCGGATGCACGAAAGGTGAATAGCGCTATCCACCGGATAAGTCTTATCCAACGGATAACATTGATGCAGTTATCCAATAAATTTTATCCGTTGGATAGGACTTATCCGGTGGATAGCGCTATTCACCTTTCGTGCAACCGGGGCCTGAACTTGGGATTCCTGGCCAGTGAACACAGGTGATCGTGGCAAACGAACGAAAATCCAAACCAGTAACGAATCCATTGTATGGAATTTTATCATGTAAATGCAATGTATATTGGTCCCTATTGCAACTTGGAAGTTCATACAGCGCTAGGCCGGGTTCTCCATCTCTCATGTAAACAGGCCCTTAGACAAATGTCTATTTCAGGGGTTTACGAACACCACTCTAATCACAGGCAGCCCAAGCAATGGATTTGTACAGTGAAAGAACGGGGTCGAAAATTGTAAAAATCAAAATATAATAAATGTTAACATACCATACCCCCTCCTCTAAAAAAATACACAAAAAGGCTCAAATCTAGCCCAATGCAGTCTACAAAACACCCAAAACAACGTTGGATATAGTTATGTTAACATTTATTATATTTTTATTTTTACACTTTTCGACCCTGTTCTTTCACTGTACAAATCCATTGCTTGGGCTGCCTGTGCTCTAATGTACAGAATGATCTCAGAGAAAGTGTGGCAGAGCACGGGAGCCAAGTCCTCAGAGTGCTTGCGTGCTCTGGCGCTCATAACTCAACGTTTATATCCTAATTTTTTCTTTTGTTCTGGTAAAATCTGACACCTTTGATAGTTTGCATGCCTTCAATTGCTTGATTTCATTAGACGTCACTTCCGGTCTCATGAGGAATTTTCATCAGCTGAATTGCAACTTTTTAATAGAATAGTACTCTCTGGTTGATAGCACATGGAGGGCAGTGTTTGCCCGTCATTTGAAGCAAATAATGAGATTTAACAGCTGATTGAAACCAAGCAATACTTCTTAGTTGAGTATAAACGTTTTTACACGATAAATGTGGACGGTTAAAAACGATTCGAAAACGTTCGAGTGAACGGAGAGAAAGTATTCATAAGTATGGCAACTGATGGGTGTTTCTTGGTGTTGCAGTCTGCATTGTATTCTTGGTTAGGCTTCTTTGTATGCAGGGTATTCTTTTGATTCAAGTTCATTCTTCTCGTCCTTTGTGTTCATTGTCTAACGTCATCTGGTGTTCTGCAACACCATGCCAAGAAACCTCCCAACTGATGGACAGGGCTTATAATAAAAAGTTTTATACAATAAAAAATAGATACAGTTTTATATGCAAGTGCATTATCAGGTGCACAATGGCACAAGATACTGAGTAAAATTGATTGATTGATTGGAAATATACATCTATTTCAAAAAAGGTTGTCACAGCCGAAAGCAACACGCAACAACTCAAGACAGCGAAAACCTCAGTTCATTACACGTTTAAAACTCTAATCCATTTAATCGAACATGGTTATTTTAGTCGTTTTGCAATGACAGACTGCGATACTCTTGATGTTGGCCCGAAATATACTCAGCTAATTACAGTTTGCTTGTTGGCGCGCGGTCTCAGGGATTGAATGCTCCCTACAGCTTGTTCCACGTTGATATCAAGCAATAGCACGAAATCAAGGGTTCAGTGTGGAGGCATGACAAATTACTGTATGCCATTTTGGAGACGTCGCCATGATACACATGTGAGTGCCTGCCAGGCAATCAACACATCACCAAACCCATCATCATTAACTCTTTCCCAGTTCCCCTCGAACTTGTTTACAGGACGAAGTTTAAATGACGTCTTCATAGACAGTTTCCGTTGAGCTTCAGACACTTTGACCATCTCTGAGCTCTCGATCGCTAGCGGCAAGATGACATTGCCTTCTCCCAAACACTGGCTCTGTGTCTTACCACAACTGATCACCATGGGTGGGTCAGCGTCGGGGTAAAACAGCAAGTGGTTAACACCTTCGGAATACGGACGAAAAACAGTTAAAATTTTACCCGATTCTGACGCTATGATCATGATATGGCCAGTGGAAAAACCCAGCCAAATGGTATCGTACGTGGGGACGAAGCAAGTGAGTGTTTCATTATCACTAAAACAGCACGGGACTGATTCTTGTCGACCATTCAGCTTCACTAGGCCGTCCTTCTTTAGCGCCCAAACCATATCATTGTAGCAATGCAACTGTGTTACTCCTTCAATGGGACTGCGTTGGCAGTCATACAGCGGCTGCATTTGGGAGTCGTTCAAGATGGAGTACACTTCAACGTTGCTTGTGCTTGACAACCAAAGTCTATCTGCCGACGCAACGATTGCTTGTGAAGCGACATGTGTCAGATGATGTAGTGCAAGTGTTTCACCGACGGCATCGATGTAACCAACAAAGCAACCGATATTGGAAGCAATAAAAATATGGCTGCCTGATATTGTCATGGCATGAACTGTACTCGGCAGACAACTGCAATTCATAGTCACAAGGAGAGTCGCATCGAACAGCGTGTACATCTTGAAAATTCCCAGCTGAGACTGGTTTTTCCTCAGTAGGACGATGATTTTGTCGTGGGAAGCACAGACACATTCAACTGTCAGAGTCTCCGTCGCTGAGATGAGGAAATTGTGTTTGGTGTTGGAGTCCAACTTGCTGGAAAACACACACACGAAGGTGAGTGAATCGGTTCGATACACTACCCACAGCTCCTCTTTACTTGACACCAAATGAATGAAATACACGGTGCTCTCTGGTGGGAATGCAAGTTTTGACATCAAGGCTTGGAATCCTGGATTTCGGAGCTGCACACTGCATTCTTCCGCTGTGGGTCTGTCTGTTGATTCTTGGTTCCACGCGACGCACATGAGTCGAGTTAAGTTCACAAACTTACTCAAGGTGTCCTTCACATTTCTCCACATTGGTCGTTGTTGCTGTAAGACAACACTCCTTATTTTATTTGATGGAAGATCTTCAAATGCCCTTGTTCTTGACACCAAACCGTACAAAAGAATTGCAAATGAATAAATGTCGACTTCTACCCCATAGTCTTCCTTTAAAGCAAACTCTAAAACCTCAGGTGCTCTGATGTGGGTTCGTCCCACAGGCGTCCTCATTCCGGAAGGCCCCACGAAGTTGGCAGTTCCAAAATCAGCGACCTTGACGTGAACAGCATCTTCTTCTTGGAGAGAGAAGACAAGGACGTTAGCAGGTTTCAAGTCACGGTGAATAATATTTGCACCGTGTAGCCTAGAGAGTGCATCAACTATCTCTCGTGATATGGACACTACTACAAGGCGTGGAATATCAGTCGCTGGAGCATCAAATAGAATGCCATCTAAGGATCCATGCTGGGCAAGCTCAAAGACCATGCATCGTGGATTACGTGCCACGCCAATCATTTCAATGAGGTTAGGGTGTTTGATCCGTCGCAAAATGTTGACTTCTTTGCGAAGTTCCATAAAGGACGAAAGGTCGTCCCCTTTGTATTGCTTTACTGCTACTGTTTGCGGTCCGTCTGGTTTATTTAGAACTGCACGATAAACCTAAATACGAAATGAATTATGAATACACGTATGTAAGTAAAAAAAAGGAGGAAGAGGAGGAAGAGGAGGAAGAGGAGGAAGAGGAGGAAGAGGAGGAAGAGGAGGAAGAGGAGGAAGAGGAGGAAGGAAAATGGACAGCAATCAATGTACCTTTCCAAAACTGCCCTCTTTAATGACACTCGTCTCATCGTAATGGAGATGGTGATACTCGAATATCAGATTTTGTTGAACATCCTGCAGAGAGATATCAGGAGCAATATCAGATAGGTGTACAGGCAGCTCCTTATGCATTGGACACTCCAGTGACAAGGTGTGATTGTCAGAGAGATGCAGGCATTGTTCCATTGTGAATATGTGTTTGTCTTTCAAGCTTAGTTCCTCACAAACTATGCAGGGGATGAGCTTGGAAACTTTGCCGTCCTTCATTCCGTGGAACCATTCTGCAATAAGTGTTTCGAGATGTTCAACAATAGATACAAGCATCTGCATCCCAGGTCTTGAGGGTAGGGTGCTTATGTCGATGGAAGAGACATCGTTTTCTTCTAAAAGTTCAACAACAACTGATATCTCAGGAAGGTTCAGCTGCAGTCCTCGACTCCACCATTGTAGCTTGTTGTCTTGTTTGAGATTGAACACCGAAAACTGAGAATCCACAGCATCTTTGTTTTGTAGCGTTTGTGGCAATGAACGGGACAAAAGTGACGACAGTGATGGTAGAGATGATGATGTTGATGGTGGTGGTGTTGGTGGTGTTGTTGAAGTTACTGTTGATGCTGTTGTTGTTGGTGGTCTTAATGTCGTTGTTGACAATGGTGTCGCTGATGTTGGTGTTGGTGGTGTTGTTGAAGTTATTGTTGATGCTGTTGCAGGTGGTGGTCTTAGCATCGTTGTGGATGATAATGGTGGTGAAGGTGTTGATGGTGTTGAAGTTGATGTTGATGCTATTGTTGGTGGTGGTCTTAGTGTTGTTGATGATGACAATGGTGGCGAAGGTGTTGTTGATGATGACGGTAATGTTGATGATGTTGTCGTTGATGATGGCAGCGTTGGTATTGTTGACGATAATTGTTGTTGTGGCAATTCTATTGTTGATGACGGTGATGATGATGCTGTTGCTGTTGATGATGTTGTTGTTAGTGACGGTGATGATGATTCTGTTGTTGTTGATGATGGCAATTCTGTTGTTGATGACGGTGATGCTGCTGTTGCTGTTGATGATGTTGTTGTTAGTGACGGTGATGATGATTCTGTTGTTGTTGATGATGGCAATTCTGTTGTTGATGACGGTGATGCTGCTGTTGCTGTTGATGATGGTGATGTTGTTGTTGGTGACGGTGATGTTGTTGCTGTTGATGCTGTTGCTGTTGATGATGATGCTGTTGATGATGGTGATGCTGCTGTTGCTGTTGACGATGGTGATGTTGATGATGTTGTTGGTGACGATGATGCTGTTGCTGTTGATGATGCTGCTGCTGTTGTTGTTGTTGTTGATGATGCTGTTGTTGTTGATGATGGTAATGTTGATGTTGTTGCTGTTGATGTTGTTGATGACGGTGATGATGCTGTTGTTGTTGTTGATGATGGTGATGTTGTTGTCGTTGCTGTTGATGACGACGATAACAATAGTGGTGACGCTGGTGCTATCGTTGATGACGATGATGGTGGTAGCTTTGGTGATGGCATTGGTTGTGATGATCCAGGACTTTCCGATGTTGATGACCCTTCACTTGTTGCAGATCGTACCGACGAGGTTACGTCGTGACTACTATAAGCTTCAGTAATCATTGCATCCATGTAATGCAGTAACCGAGCGAGTAGTCGACTGAAGAAGCCGTACGGAATGTACTCCATGCGGTAGATGCGTCTAAGAGGCGTGAAAAATGGTTTATTGTTCGCCACATTCTCTGGTCGTCGTTCTACAAACCTCGAAGGCATGAGAAGGTAATCATCATCAAAATCATGCACCAACTGAAACCTACTCAGCAAACGAATTCCCTGAGTTATGGAATTCTCTGTTAAAATCGCATCTTCTCCATCATGTTCAGAGGAAAAAAGCTTGTCTTTGCGCACGAGTCCATCGTCGTTGCTGTTATTACAGATGACCTGATTCATCAAAGAGAAAAGCCATCTTGGATCAATGAAGTAGACATCACGCAGGTCTTGACTTGGGTCATCGAAATACAATATAATACCTGCACAAGAACGATGTCAGAACATCATTATTGTTAATAAAACGCACATACTACTGCAACTGCTACTTCTGCTACTAGAGTCGTTGTTGCACGAGTGGGAAGTAGTTACGGTACGGTTCGTGTCATGCTGTTACCGTGCCGTTGAGCAGTGATTTTGCGCGCTGTGATGGGTACCGGTTGAATAGAAGGTCTTGGATTCCGTACCGTGACCGTAAATCCGTGCCGTAGTTCCCCCCATACGAAAACGACTATATGCTACTGCTACTGCTACTACTACTGTTACTGCTACTGCCTACTGCCACTACTTCTATTACTATTACTGCTACTGTCACTGCTACTGCCACTGCTGATGCAACTGCTACTGCCACTGCTACTGCCACTGCTGATGCCACTGCTGATGCCACTGCTACTGCTACTGTTACTGCCACTGCTACTGTTACTGCCACTGCTGCTGCTGCCGATGCTAGTACTGCTATACTGCACTGCTCCTCGGTGTACATTACCTCTGTCTTTGAGGAACTCCACTGCTTCATCAAACTCTTGCTCGACAAGATGTTCGTCTTTGGTGCTTGAGATATCACGCATCAAAGACCTCAACTGATCACGATTGACTATCGGGATTTCCTTGTTTTTGCACATTGTATTTCGCAGTCTCTCTATTTTACCAACCAAGTGGTGGAATGACATCGGGACAGGCTCCTCTAACACACGAATACCTTTGCCTTTAACAATGTCTCCACCCGCTTTGTAGATTTTCTCTTTCAGTTCTGATATACCTATGGAAATAAGGTCCATCTTTCAGTTCATATACACCTATAATTATAAGGTCCCTCTTTCAGTTCATATACACCTATAATTATAAGGTCCCTCTTTCAGTTTCATATACACCTATAAATTTAAAATAAGGTCCCTCTTTCAGTTCATATACACCTATAATTATAAGGTCCCTCTTTCAGTTTCATATACACCTATAAAAATAAGGCCCCTCTTTCAGTTTATATACACCTATAAAAATAAGGTCCCTCTTTCAGTTCATATACATAAAAATAAGGTCCCTCTTTCAGTTCATATACACCTATAAAAATAAGGTCCCTCTTTCAGTTTCATATACACCTATAAAAATAAGGTCCCTCTTTTTGACCTACACAAATTATGTATATACACCTATAAAAATAAGGCCCCTCTTTCAGTTTATATACACCTATAAAAATAAGGTACCTCTTTCAGTTCATATACACCACTATAAAAATAAGGTCCTTAGTGTTCTGCAATGGTTCGTAGGGTCACACAGACAGACACAATTTATACTTTATTTATACACGGTTAAAAGAGGTTATACCTTGAGTATCACTTGGATTACAGCTAACCTCTGCTATATCGACCACGTGGATATTGTCTTATTAGATCCTATTATTATTAGGGTTCGATTCAAGAGGTTATACCTTGAATATCACTTGGATTACAGCTAACCTCTGCTATATCAACCACGTGGACATTGCCTTATTAGGTCCTATTATTAATAGGGCCGATTCAAGAGGTTATACCTTGAGTATCACTTGGACTACAGCTAACCTCTGCTATATCGACCACGTGGACATTGTCTTATTAGGTCCTATTATTATTAGGGTTCGATTCAAGAGGTTATACCTTGAGTATCACTTGGATTACAGCTATAACCTCTGCTATATCGACCACGTGGATATTGTCTTATTAGATCCTATTATTATTAGGGTTCGATTCAAGAGGTTATACCTTGAGTATCACTTGGATTACAGCTATAACCTCTGCTATATCGACCACGTGGACATTGTCTTATTAGATCCTATTATTATTAGGGTTCGATTCAAGAGGTTATACCTTGAGTATCACTTGGATTACAGCTATAACCTCTGCTATATCGACCACGTGGACATTGTCTTATTAGATCCTATTATTAATAGGGCCGATTCAAGAGGTTATACCTTGAGTATCACTTGGACTACAGCTAACCTCTGCTATATCGACCACGTGGACATTGTCTTATTAGGTCCTATTATTATTAGGGTTCGATTCAAGAGGTTATACCTTGAGTATCACTTGGATTACAGCTATAACCTCTGCTATATCGACCACGTGGATATTGTCTTATTAGATCCTATTATTATTAGGGTTCGATTCAAGAGGTTATACCTTGAGTATCACTTGGATTACAGCTATAACCTCTGCTATATCGACCACGTGGACATTGTCTTATTAGATCCTATTATTATTAGGGTTCGATTCAAGAGGTTATACCTTGAGTATCACTTGGATTACAGCTATAACCTCTGCTATATCGACCACGTGGACATTGTCTTATTAGATCCTATTATTATTAGGGTTCGATTCAAGAGGTTATACCTTGAGTATCACTTGGATTACAGCTAACCTCTGCTATATCGACCACGAGGACATTGTCTTTGGTGCGACTGTCAATCATTTGGCTGATGAGAGTTCTTGTACGTTCGATGTAATTCTTCACATCTTGGCTCCGTGAGTTGTACTTCACTTTGACGCAATCCAAGTGAGTGCCAACAATAATGACAGTGGTTTTCGTCGAAGTTTGACATGAAATGTTGTTCAACCACGTCTTCAGTTCCTAACCAGTGGAATGCGAGTTAAAATAATGGATGAGTTGTAATAGATGGAAAATATTAAGAGAGAATGAAGAAATTCAGTAGAAAAGTTAGACTTTTAAGAATAATTACAAAGATAGATGCAAATTCACAAGAAAAGAAAAAAGTTGTTTCCTGTTTTTGATTAGTTAATTGCCCTATACCATTATGACGTAACGGCTTATTTATGAGGGGGACAGAATCGTGAAGAACAATAGAAATTTGAACTAAATCTGCTCTGCTGAGGTTCGCTTGATTTCAAATTGGCTAGTTTCCAGATATTATGTTCATCGATACTTTTCCCACAATATTTACTGTGTTTGGTGACTTTTATCGCTTTCAGACCGTCTGTAAAATACATTTATTTGGGAAATCCTTTGTGTTGTTGCTGTTTTGTCCCCCTCTATAGCGACCATGATCCTTAGCGTTTAAACAATAGATTGTTTTGATTTGACGTCATAGTGGTATAGGGCAATTACAGTGGTCATATTTTGCTCAATACACGATCAATTCTAAATATTTTTATCCCCTAGCTGATCTCACTTGCGCGCGCAGAATCCTGAAGTATTCTGGGAAACTACGAAAAGGTACATTCATATTAAGGTGCGATGCAACATTGCGCGCAATTTTTTTGCTGGCAATTTTGCTGCAGCGTGTGTCCACCCATGAAACTGATTGCTCGCAATTGACTAGCGCGCGCTAATACGACGTAATTTGTTGCTCGCAATGTTGCAGAAGTAGGACTCGATTCTACTACTGCACATTGCGCGCAACATGTTGCAGAGGAGGACACACGCTGCAACACAATACGTGTTGCAGGGAATGTTGCGCGCAATGTTGCACCGTGTGTCCGGCCCTTTAGTATCGTACCAACCTCTATACCCGCCAAGTCATCCATTAGGTTCCAAACCAGAATAAAAAGACCAACAGACGATAGAAAGCACATGTGCATGAGGTGGAATTCTTTTTGACCAGCAAAATCCCACACTTGGAAGGTAATCTTTGTCCCTATGGGCAAAACACGGCCGAATCTTGGTTGCATTTCCACTTCACTGACCTCTACTCCTGCATGGCAAATGGGATATATACTCAACATTGATTGTCTAACTTCGCTGACTCTGTCCGTCAATCTGTCGGTCAGACAGTCAGTTAGTCGGCAGTCCGTCTGTCAGTAAGTGAGGTAGTCGGTCAGTCCGGCAGTGCGTCAGTCAGTCGGTTAGTGCGTCAGTCAGTCTGTCCGTGCGCCCGTCAGTGAGTGAGTGAGTGAGTGAGGTAGTCAGTCATTCCGGCAGTGCGTCAGTCAGTCGGTCAGTGCGTCAGTCAGTCTGTCTATCCGTCCACCCGTCCGTCAGTCGGTCGGTCAGTCAATCAGTGTGTCATTATGTCGGTTAGTACGACAGTCAGTCAGTCACGCTGTCCGTTCGCCCGTACGTCAGTTAGTCGGTTAGTCACTAAGTCCGTCCACCGTGCCTCCATACGTCCTTCCTTCAGTAAGTGCGTCCGTTAGTCAAGTCAAGTAGTCAGTCAGTTAGTGCTGACATGTATGTTAGTATATACCTTTAGTACTCTCTCTATCGTCGGTATTTTGGTTGTACTGTAAGTCATTTCTTATCCTATGAACCAAAGTTGTCTTCCCCTTGTCTTGCCATCCGATAACCAACAACTTGATGGTAGAAAAAGGCTTTGTCTTCAGCAACAATGATCTCAGCCACTTAATCAACTCTTGTGTATTTTCACCAAAACTATTCCAACCTTGAGGATACACGATCTATAGAACATGTCACCACCAACATCAATTACTGGCGTTGTATAATATACCTTTTTACCGATACGGCGGCCATATTGAATTATGGGATGCCCAGGGTGCTAGCTAGTAACCATTTGGCCATGAAAAACTACGAAAACTTCATTTACAATGTAAAGCAATGAATTTGTACAAAATGATACAACAATACACAACACATGTAGATAGTAAGTCATACAACACTATGGTTATATTGACGCAATTCCACACTGTGTATTTTTTTGGGGTCATTTGCACCCTGAGTATCCCATAATGTATTAGGCGCCATATTTGTATTAGAATCCAAAATGGCCGCCATATCGGTAAAAAGGTCTATTATCATTACTATGTTATTATGCTTATCTATCACAACAATCATTATCATCACAGTCCACTAAATCATCAACATCGATAATAATAATAATAATAATAATAATAATAATAATAATAATAATAATAATAATAATGATGATAATAATAATAATAATAATAATAATCAATTTATAATACAATCATAATTAAAACAACCATGAACAACATCATCTATCACCATTTAGCATAAACCATCCAGTGGTCTATCGCAAACCCTGCAATCTGATTGGTTCGCTACTATATAGTGATCTATCAGCTCATAGACCCCGAGTAGAGGTAAACAAACAAAATGGCGGCTTCGTCGTCACGTTTTGCTATTTCTCGACGAATTATTGTCTGTTGCTTGTTTCTGTCATTTTCTACTGACCTACTGGATGGTTTATGCTAAAACAATTAGACTACGAATTCGAGGTTTCTATGAGGCAACAGTCAACGAGGCGCGTAAGGATTATTATTATTATTATTATTATTATTATTATTATTATTATTATTATTATTATTATTTTGTAAATAAGGATTTTTATCTATTTTTCTATCTCTTATTTGTAATTTGTTTTGAGGAATAAAGTTATTATTATTATTATTATTGTTATGATTATGATTATTATGCATGATTAATCATTACTGTATAAACCTTTAAAAACCATTAATCATTGTCATCATCAGGAGGGAGCCCATTACTCCTGTCATCATTCAGTCAAATCATCACCATGAAAGCTCATCATCACAATGATAATCATTTCACCACATATTACCCCAATGTTCATTCTCTTATTTCAATTACCTTTCTTCTCTCAAATTCAAATGTGCTCAGTTTTGAGAGTAGTCCCAGCTTTAGAGGGAGTGCAGATATCGGATTGCCACGGATGTTTAAGGTTTCTAGAGCAGACAGTTCACATACGCAACGTGGAACCTCTGTAAACCCATTGCCGTCCAGCTTAAGGGTCCTCAGATTAGACCACGAGAAAGTCATGGGTAAACTTTTTAGAGCATTGTGGGATAGATAAAGGTGGTTCAGGGACTCGGAAATCCATCGTAGTTCCGGCAAATCTTTGAGTTTGTTATTGCTTAATAGAAGGTTGCTTAGCAACGGAAGCTGAAATATCATGGATGGGACTTGGGTGAGGTTGTTTCGTCGGAGGTCAATACGCGTGATACTCCCCCATTGCAATACCTTCGCTGAAAACTGTCTACGATGGGACATTCCATTGAGTACTTGGTGGTGCAGGTTTGTCAGCTCCAAGCTATTCCAGTTCACTTCGTACATTGCCTCGTTTTCTGCTAGGGATCCATGTGCTAAAAGCAACTGTGCTGCGCCATAATGCTTGCAGGCTATTGCCATGTTGATTGCCAATGAGATGTCAATGCACTTCTTCTTTCGAAGGACTTCCCTTTGAATTGAATCAGAAAATAGATTAATATACGACATACTATATGACGTTTTCGAAAGTGTTCCGCGTGTTCCATTTAACAAATAGAAGATGGCTTTCTATGTTCTATACAAAAATGATGCACGCCTGAGCTCTTGGAATGCAAGCAAGTGGATGCACGAGCAATAGCGAGTGCATTCAGCTGCATTTCAAGAGCTCAGAAGTGCATCATTTTTGTATAGAACATAGAAAGCCATCTTCTATGTATTTTATAATATAAAAAGTTGAAAATTATTTCACTGGAAAAGACCAACAATCTGAAGTTGTTGTAAACGTTCGAGTTAATTAATATTCAACATCAGTTTATGTAAATTAGATACTGACATTCCAGCGTGCAGCGCGCGCGCTTCAACTAAAATGTTATTCAAAAACACAACAGAATCCTCAACTTTCTTGACATTTTGTTCACCATTCTTGTTCTCTTTTGATCAAAAATCCATAGTTTCGGTGTATCGCAATGTTTTCCACAACAAAGTCGAGTAAACGTTTGATTTTAAGATTGTTTTAGGTATTCAGTTTGAACCTAAGCTCAGAGCCGTGCACCATAAAAAGGATGCAATTTGATTGGTAGATAGGCGTGCACCATACAAAATGGTACACGCCTAGCATCCAATGAAATCGCGCGTTCTTAGGATGTTACCAATGTTTATATTATAAGGTGCAGTAATACGGAAAACAAAATCGTGCAACTTGTCGCGCAACATTGTTGCGTTGCAAGTTGCAGAGCAATGTTTATCGTATTACCACCGTTCGCGCAACTTGTCGCGCAACAAATTTTCGTGTTGCAGGTTGCAAAACTTTGTTGCGCAAAGTAGAAGCTCTTTCTACTTCATGCAACAAAGTTTTGCAACCTGCGACAAATGACCGAAAATTTAATTTGTTGCGCGACAAGTTGCACGAACGATGGCAATACGAGAAGCATTGCTTTGCAACTTGCAACGCAACAATCTGAAAATGTTGCGCGACAAGTTGCACGATTTTGTTGCCCGTATTACCGCACCTTAAGGCCTAGTTCAGACGTCGTGCTAATCATGAGCAGTTCTCATTTCAAACAATAGATAATGAGGCAGCTTCTTTTGAAGTAATTAAGAACGGCTCTTGGAAAGTACGACGTTTGAACTCGGCCACACTAAAACGCTAACTTGCGTTTTCCTATTGTTTCTGGTAATGTGCTGATTGTTTTCGATTCTCTTGAGGATAGACGACAATATAAAAACGATGCATTTTTAAAACGAAAACGCAGTAGTGTGGATGGGCCTAAGCGTTGACCATTCCTTAATTGGTGTGGACGTGGACTCAATTACATGAATATATCATGGTCAGATTTTATTCTGCTTGCATCATCATTCACCAGGGAAAAAACGTGCGCTCTTCAAACCTTGAAAAATTCATGGGAAATTTCCAAAGAATTTCCAACGAATTTCCAATGAGTTTCCAAATAATTTCCAAATAATTTTCAATGAGTTTCCAAAGAATTTCAGTGATTTTCCAATTTTTTTTTTAAATTAGTTTCCAAACATTATTTCCAACGAATTTCCAACAAATTCAAGGTTTGAAGAGCGTACATTTTTCCAGTATTCGGTGTATAAAATCTTCAGTCATCATATACCTGATACTCTGAATACGCTGTGGATGGGAATTAATCAGCAAATCAAACGTCCCATCACTCGACTGTGAGTGTATCCAAACATCTCTCATCCCTAGAAAATACTTCAGCTGCTTTGTTTGATTCTTAACAGCCACCCAGCATAAAACCAGCACTCCTGTGAGCTCTGCATTAAAGTCTTCGCACAGAAAACACAAATTAATGGGGCTGATGATGTCAATGTCCAGGCAATTGGACTTTGACAGTCGTGCAACGTGAGAAAGAATGGCTGAGATTGTACTTCTGCAAGGGTGACGTTTTGCGGTGGCGGCAAGAAGTGCTTGGGAAAAGCAGTCCTTTGACACTTCGTCTCTTTTGACTTTTTCAAGCAATTTGCACAAGATATCAGACGTTTTGCGTTTTGCTGCTAGGATAATCTCTGAAACACAAGCAATGATGTTAGACAAAGAGCAGGAACAAATCAAAGATGGAAGGAAATTAAAGACATTTGAACTGAACAAAAGAGCATTGTGATCTACAGCAAAAAAATGAAGAAAAAAAACGATTTATTTATATTTCATAATTCACAAAGATTTCCGGCATGTCGTGTAGTGCTGGACTAAAAAAATAAAATAATTAATAAGCAAGTGCAGGTGTAGATACAAAAACAATGATCAGATAAATTGATTATATTAAACACTTGGAAGGAGAAGAAAGGAAAATAGGAATTAAGGAGAAGTGATTGAATCAAGGAAGGGATGGAGTTCGCCAATGTAGCATATTTCCATCACCTTTTCAAGACATTAAAGCAAGACCCTCAATTTTTTGGAAAGAGGAAATGATGTGGTTAAAACTTGGGTGTTACAGATAATATTATTTAATAATTTAATAATAATAATAATTATTATTATTATTAAAAAAAAATAATAATGATAAAAATAAAAATAATAATGTTCAATAATGATCATGATAATAATGATATAATATAAATAATAATATAATATTTAATAACAATAATAATATAATGATGACAATAATAATAATAATAATAATAATTTAATAAAGCCTCTATTTCTATGTAATTAAATAGTGTTAAAACACATTCTTGTACCTGCACTCTTTATGATCTTGGCTACATGACTATGTTTAGAGTGGCAATCACAAGCGTGATTATACGGTGTCCTATGAAATTCATCTTCTGCCATGACATTCACTTTATCATGATCCAACAACAACTGAATGCACTTTGTTCTCCCTGCATCTGCTGCCAGGTGCAATGGCGTATAATTTCCTGCACACTCAGTTATACTGTTGACGTGTGCGCCGTGGTATAACAATAGCTGTACTATTCTGTCGTGGCCATTGGAAGCTGCAGCGTGAAGTAAAGTTAGTTTTCTATCCCAGGTGAAATGCCTTAACAAAAGTTCCTTCTTATTTGTATTTGGGTCCTCTAAACATTGTTGAACTTGCTCCAGTTCACCATTTACACAGGCTTGGTATATACGAGACATACTCTGTGTCGGGTTTCTCTACATGAAATGCAAGAACCAACAAACCCATTTAGAAAAGCCATCTGGATCTAATGATATGATGTTTGATGCAGATCCCGCCATGTTGACTTGTTTGTCACCAATTCCTCTCTGTGAAATCATATGAATCATCATTTATATATAGCACAGTAAAACTGTTTATACAGCATACTAATAACACAATATTTTATTATTATTATTGTTATTAATTTAGTATAATTATAATTATTATTTTATTTATTTATGATATATATTATATATTATTATATATTTAATAATTATAATTATTACTATTATTTTATTATTATTATTAAATACAATGTAGATTAGCAAAACTGAATGAATACAGCATACTAATATTATTATTATTATTATTATTATTATTATGTATTAATATTTTTATAATAATATAATTATACTATTATTATTAATATTATTATAACAATAATAATTATTATTATATTATAATTATTAAATGATGAATATGCAGCTAAGCCATTAATGTACTGTACTAACATGACTATATATATATGTGACTGTGTGATGCGGTTCATATGTCAAACATAGAAGCAATTCCCAGTTCTGTGAGGCCTGAGAGCAAATGTTCGGTTAAAATAAGCGTCTTTGAGCTAATTTGAACTCCACGCCATTGTAGTTGCCTCGGTAGTTCAGTGGTAGAGCACCTGTCATGAAATCAGGGTGTTGTGGGGTCGAATCCCGGTCGAGGCGTCTGATTTTTTTCTGAGCATTTGTTCTGTCTATTCCTCATTAGTTTCCATTTCAAAATTATTATTATTATTATTATTATTATTATTATTATTGTTATTGAAATTAGGTCTGAAAACCTCAATGCACAATACAATATGTACAGTATACAGCAATTTCAAAAAACGTTGATACTGAATATAGTGTATTCCAAGGCCGAAATGCATTTTGGGACTCGTGTTTTATTGTCTAAAGTAATATAAATAATAATAATTTATTTTATTTTTTGTGTATTCCATCAGAAACAATATACTAGCTCCATATGGCGAACAAATCGCTGTATATTTACTTTTTATTTCAAAATAACGAGGCCCGCACTAGGAATGCACTATTCAGTATGCAGTATTCAGTTTTCAACATTTTTTGAAATTGCTGTATATGTAGAGGTAATCATACGGTTTCAAGTTCAATTTGGAAATAATTTGCAAGCACAAGTGTTTTTTTCAAAGAGTATCAAAATTTGAGCTTTTAGAAAAACATATTCAGTGCAAATTATTCCAAATTGAACGTGAAATCGTACATGTATGATTACCAATTAATAATATTCATGAAAAAATGCAGTGCAAAGTACTTTTCAACTGCACTGCTCTTTAATAGCCAATCATAATCGATATATATATATAATTTCATGAATTAATAAATAACTTAATAAGTGTCATTTGATCTGATATTTAGCATTGCTGCTAATTGGGGACACTATAACAGAATAAGTAAACGTAAACAGGTTAAAAAAAAACAACTGGCAGAGAGGCTGACCAGTTGGCTATAAAACTTAAGGCAGCTTAATTATTACAAACATATTAAAATATTAATAATATACATGAAAAAAATACTCGATTCTGATTGGCTTAGAGCAGTGCAGTTGAAAAGTAATTTGCAAGTTGCAGTGCAAATTACAGTGCAAATTACTTGTTTACCTTGAAAGAGCATACTAAAATTAGTAAAAGTTGAACATTTCAAAGGAATCAAGCAAATAAGACAAAAGTTAAAGGCTTTCAAAGTTTCCCGCTTTGACAAGGATTTGTATGGGTTTTTCGCTTGCAACATAAATGTACATTTCCATACAAAAAAGGCAAAGTTTGAATGCCTGTAACTCTTGTTTATTTACTTACTTCCCTTCAAACTTTCCACTTTTACTAACTTTAATAGTATGCTCTTTCCAGTTATGGTATTTTCGTTTGTCTTCAGTGGAAATGTAAAAAGTCACGTGACAGGTGACACAAGCTCATTTGGAATAATTTCCACTCGTGTGTTTTTCAAAGAGCTCAAATTGCACTCGCCCTACGTCAATTGCTATACGTGCTCGTGCAATTTTGATACTCTTTGAAAAACACACTTGTGCAAATTATTTTCAAATTGAACTCGAAACCGTATGATTTACCTCTACTAATTAAACCATCTATTATATTAAGCCTCCCCTCCCCTCGCTTATTTTGGGAATAATTTAATAATCAAAAGGAAATTCCATTGGGAAAAGATGTGAAGGTATGTGGAGTAAATAGGATTGAAACTCGATGATCCCATCCCTGCAAAGTACCATGCAGTCCGATGCAGTCCTCTATACTACGATAGCTGCCAACATTTTCTTTCGCAATGTCACCGAGTTCTTATAAATCTTAGTCGTCATGCATGCATTCATCGACTTCATCGACACCATATAAAAAACCCTTATAGATACATGTACTGTACATACATACAGTTGTAGTTCGATCAGTCTTACCTTTCTCACACTGTTATTATCGTTGGTGCACGTTTATTTGAGATACTCTGCGTATATTGGCAACCCTTGTCGTATCTTCCTGCTTCCTTTCGTTTCTGAGAAGCACAGGCAACCCAACGATACTGTGGTCCAATCCCTGTTCATTGACTAGGGAGGGGAGGGTGAATCAAAACTACTGTAGTACCATAATATTTGGCTTGAAATTTGGACTTTATTATCGTTCCTTATCTATTCACTACATACAATCCTTGTCGTATATTAATCGTCTGCTTCGTTTCTGTCACTTCTGATAAGCACAGGCAACCCAACGATATCTAGCTAGTCCAATCCCTGTTGATTGACTAGGGAGGGGAGGGTCAAATAAAAATAGTGTAATATTCTGTTTATAATTTGGACTTCATTTGGTGTAACTCCAATCATTTTATTCTCTTTCCTTTTCTATTCACTACACTTTGTTTTCCTAACCGTCTTCAATAATATGGTACTTATTCGAGTCTACTCTCTATTGATAATTTTAAACCCCGTCCCTCTCCCTGGTAAGTTGTATTTTCTGCTCGTCCTAGTCTTCCTGTCGGGTCACGTCCTTCAGGCACACGAGGAGTCGACGTTGTTATGGTGCAGCAAGGTGTAGCAACATCCTGAAATGTGTTTTACTGGTTCGTTGAGATGATCTAGTGAGAATATCTTGTTGGATGATCAAGGGTTTAGTGTATAGAGGCTTTAGAAGCAGCCGTATTTGTGGCAGATCCATTCTTCCTCGCTTAATGATGGAGGGACGTTCATACGAGGTTGGTTGCTTAATCCTTGCATCACAAACTCGAACTGCTTTGGTTGTTGTGTTGCTGTAAGCTTATATACTTACGATCTTGGACGTAAAACCGTATGTTTATCAGAAATGTAGCTTACTGGACAGAGTCAGAGTATGCACGCACTTGGTATTAAGCTGGTACAGCACCTTTAATAATAATCATCAACGGACGTTATTTCCCGGTGTACGCAATCGATGACAATCGATGATCGGAAAACCAATCGAACAATCGATCATAATCGATATAATTAATCGATTGATATCGATTGGTTTTGGCCAATCGATCACCAATCGATAGTCACACAAGAAAAATGACAATCGATGAAAATCGATCATCGATCGATTGTTATCAGGTTCACGTTCAGTACAAGAAAAAGAAGGCCTCTATTGTACTATTCGTGAGGAGAAAAACTAGTGATATTAAACTGCTACGTTTCGAAGATCATTATCATCATAATGAGTAATGCACCTATCATCGGTTATCCCCTGGGGGGGGACCCCGGGCAAATACAGGTTTGCATGGGGACTTTTAGGGAGGTTTGAATGCTATTTCTCCCTGGGGGAGGGGAAAATGACGGAGATTTGTTGGAATTTTTTTAGTGTCATCAGAGAACTTGCGTGATGATACTAAAAACGGCAGCGAAGGAGGCTACTCTAGGAGGGGCATTTGTTTGTTGTATGTCCCCACTTACCAGGGGGAAATTAACAACTTTGACAGGCCCTTTTGCAAAGTCCCCTCCCTTGCCCGGGGTCCCCCCCCAGGGGATAACCGATGATAGGTGCATAACAGAGATTAGTTACGTACGAAATTTACATAATTTGAACATAAGAATAGTGTTCAATGTTCAATGTTCCATCCGTGCTAAAGTATTTGTTAAAATAACACTGAACTCTTTTATAACTATTGAACATTGAACACTATCTGTTACTCATTATTCATCTCACTTCGTAATGATGACAGGATGTCATCGAAACATAGTAGTTTAATATCACTAGTGTTTCTCCTTAAAATATAAGACTTATATGTAATAAAAACTCCCTACTCTAGTTTCTTCAGCCTTACTTCTAACTATAGAACTTAATATCAATTGATAACAAAACAAAACAAAACAATCGATGAAAATCGATGAAAATCGATGAAAATCGATCTATTTTAGGGCAATCGATAACAATCGATCAATCATAAGGCAATCGATGACAATCGATCAAAGGTCACAGATTTTTGTTTCATCGATTGGTCATCGATTTCCAATATCAATCGATTAATTGATATCGATTGATATCGATTGTCAACGATTGTCATCGATTAACGATTTCATCGATTGCGTACACCGGGGTTATTTACACTGTACAATGTACATGTAACTACATTGTAAGCTTATAATTAAGCTTATATAAGAGTTACTTGTAGCTAAAATTACAAAATGAATGTTACTATTAGTACTATAAACTTACATGTATGTATGTTTAAAAATACGATTTAAAACGGTTAAATACTCCAGTTCCACGTTGTTTAGGCTATCGCTCTGGCAAAAGACGCATTAATTATTACATGCTCAGCTACAATTACTCAACCCGAGACCCGAGGAATTACAACATTATTTCATATTCCATTGATATTTGATAATTTACAGTGAATTCATGAGGTTGAGCAATATATTAGCCTGCGAATACAGCCGCTTTTTTACGCTTGCCACAGGGGTCTCCCGAAAGAAGCGTCTGCGGAGTGAGGCCCAAATTCCTGTACTGTGACGTCATTTCGGACCCGATTCTGGTCCAAGAAGCTGATTGGTCAGCTTGCTGGTAATCGCATTATTTGCATAAATTAAACTCAACGACCTGAATAAAATATTACAATGTCGAGCCGTGGGCGATTGTATCGGACTTATCATATGCACAGATGAATAAAATCATGTTCTACAATAATTTTGATTGCCGAATCAACAAACTCAGGCCGTTTGGAATTAGTGTTCACAACATGAGCGGCTGTGTTGTATCAGATTTACAATACGAGCTGTCATGACCTCAGAGGTCACAGTACAGGAATTTGGGCCTCACTCCGCAGACGCTTCTTTCGGGAGACCCCTGTGGCGAGCGTAAAAAAGCAGCTGTATTCGCAGGCTAGCAATATATATGATGTCTAAACAACTGTGAACTGAGTGGTGTGTTGTATTACGTCATAGGATGCCGTTAAAGCACTGAACAGTCTACAAACTAACGCCCAAGATCTTGCCCAAATTAGAAAAACCCGAGGTCGTTTGGTTCACGATAACTTAGATCAGATGAGGACATTTACTCAGCGAGTCGGAGTGACAGTATGTATAATTATTATTATGCATTGTGTACTTATAAATACATTATGCGTTAATGAATGAATTAATGAATTCATTAATTATTATATTAATTAATTAATTTATAGCATTAATTTATTTTTAATTGAAAATCGTATACATGTGTAATTGCAATGCATGACTCACAGTTCTGAGTAGAGTTCTAAACATTGGCCCAAAACTTTGAACAGCCGACATGCAATGATGACATCGGAGTTGCCACACAAGCACCATTTTTATAGTGAGGACATGTCACGATCTTCATAATATAGCAGAATTCCGCCAATTGCCGGCTTCATAGTAAACACGAATGACTACAGTCTGAAGAAACCTGTTTCATATTAACATAGAATGTGGAGTCTAAAAAGTGGAGTTCAGTACATGTACATGAACATATGCACATGTACCTACCCAGTTACTTATGAAAGCTATCATTAATTTCTAGGCTGAAATGCTAGAACAACTTTCAGTCATCCACATTAGTGGGACAAAAGGAAAGGTAAACTGCATATTGTTCTGTGTTTATTTAACAAATTTACGATAGATTCGCGTGGTATGTCCTCTTATTTACCACAGTTAGTGTCATCGAATCGTCAAAATTGTTGTGGATTCACGAGGCGTAGCCGAGTGGATCCACTTAACAATTTTGACGATTCGATGACGCCAACCGTGGTAAATAAGAGGACATACCGCAAGAAACTATTGTAAATTTGTTTTTTACCACAACAGACGGAGAAAACATCCGAAAACGCCGAGAAATTTTGAAAGAAAAACTGATTCAAGCGAGCGCTAGCTCTGTGCGCGAGCGAACACGCAATTTCCGTGGTATGTACTCTTATTTACCACGGCTCTAAGCCAATCAGAGAGCGAGAAACTGACTAGTTGTGGTAAAAAACATATTTGTGTTTGCAACTCCCAACCGTATGGGGCCCCCCCCCCCCCCCCCCCTTTGTATATCACTGGTCACCAGTGCTCCTCTTCTACCTATACCACAGGGAGACCATCAAGGATTTGCCTGCAGATAAAGCTATTGCTATGGCAATCATTGCATTGTAATTCTAATTTTAATCCATTAGGGCTCAACTTGTGCATTCTCAGAAAGCATTCTAAGGCATTCTGGATACAAAACTGGATTTTTCAGGTACATTGTACATACATGTATCATGGGTTCCACTGTGAGGATATTTATTGTGCTGGAGGTCTGGATAGGGAAAAACTGTGCCCAAGGTCTTGAGGATACGTTTTCAAGACCGAGGACACAGTTTTTCCTTAGATCCAGACTGACCTACATGTACTGTAGATGGTAAATAACTTATTTATCCTTTGTGATCACTTTCCCCAACTGTTAGTCACAATTTCTCAAAATGTCAACAACAACAAAAATAAAAAAAAAAATACAATGTAAGTAAAGCACACGTACGACACACAAAATATAAATATACAAAATTTATATTAATGAATGTACTACAAATTATGCACATGTACATGTATACATGTAGCATGCATGGACTGATTCAAGCTGTTTGACTTGCGACTACTAAATCTTCTCCCTTTGTAGCAAGGAATTGATTGGAAATACTGCAGTAGGGTCATTCCACATTTTATTGTGATACCTGAAGATCAGTTTTTGAAATGTCTTTAATTGACCCAAATTATGTTTTAAAATGTAGTTAAGAGGCTTTACTTTACTTTACAAGTGATGTTTTACTTTGACAAGTCGGCATTGCTGCATAAATTATAATGAATTAGAAAAAATCATGAAATCAGTGTTGCGGAGACTACAAATATCTTTTTTGATTGATAAACAATTAAAAGCTGAAACTTTTAGCAAAACCACTGGATATCTTCTCATACTGGTCTACTTTCTAAAACACATGGTTGAAGTTGACTGTGCTGTTACAGCTATGCTGTATTTGCCTTCCAATAGTGAATTGTAGTCTCCGCAACATTTTTACACCTTAAAGTTTTGTTTATGAGTGACCAAATGAAAGAACTTTGACCCAAATGTGATAAGTTCTAATTTGCACTTAGAGATACATGTAAGTTGTACTACATCAACATGTCCTGAATCTTTTCTCATAAGGGCAAAAAATCAAATTGTTTTCTGTTGCGGAGACTACAATTTTGTTGCGGAGACTACAACTTTTGAGAGGTAATCTAAAATGTCAAGTATAATTTGAGCCAAACTGATAAAAGTATAATTATAGCAAATTTCTAGATTCATGTCTTCTCTGTATGTGAGAACAAAATACAGCAGAATCTACTGTTTTGTGGCTTAGTACAACCACTTTGCACTACATGTTTACCATTCTCAACCAATATTAGGAGACTGGGCACTAGTAAACTTCTGAGCATATGCAATTCACATTTTTAGAGTATTGTGGGTAATTTTATTTGGCTTGACAACTTTGTATGGCATGTAAGACCTAAATTTCTCAGTGAATTTCACTTTCTCTAGCAGTACTGAAATGTTTTGATTTCTATTACATGATGTAGTCTCCGCAACGTAGTCTCCGCAACAGCACCATCATTTAAAATTGTTAATTGTGATGGGAATACATGCATACAAGTTAAATGGTTTGGCATCACATTAAACCAGATAGCATGCCATAAAGTTTAAGACAGACAGACACTGTAAATTATCCCAGATTCAGATTACTTGATGTGTAGTGTGGTATAATCGTCTGGATCGAGCAAATTGACAGAATCTGTACATGTACTTGATTGCAATTGTGTCTTTTACTCATTATAGTAATTGAATTTTGCTTGTGATATTGTCACATTGTGCTCAAACTTCAAAATTTGTTCTTAACTGCTTAGTCCTTGTTGTTAATTGCTGCATTTGAATCAAAGTACCTGATGTAGTCTCCGCAACGTAGTCTCCGCAACAGCACCACCATTTATAATTATGGGTTATGATGGGAATATGAGGAATAGATGTTAAATGTTTTGGTATTTATATAAGCTAGATAGAAAGCCCTTTAATGTAAAGCAGACAGACATTTCAGATTTATCATAGATTCAGAGAACTTTTCACATTAGTGTGATGTATTGAAAATCAATATTTTTCTGTGTAGTCTCCGCAACAGCCATAAAACTTAGTGTGACATTCCAATCATGTGATTAGGGGTGAATCATACTACTCTTGTTCGTAGCTCTAATAGACATCCACCATACAAAAGTGGAATTAATCTCCTATGCACTCTAGATTTAAAGATATGTAATGGGAAAAGTCTCTGAATGTAGTCTCCGCAACAGACGACTTACTGTGGAATGACCCAGTACTAATGTTAAGATTGTGAAGAAACACGAGCTAAAAATAATTAAGTGTATCGATTGTTGCAGTTCACCTCATCTCATTGAAGTACGAGAAAGGATAAGGCTGAATGGCAAACCTCTGACTAAGGAATTGTTTACAAAATACTTCTTTGACTGTTGGGACAGTCTCCAAGCAACTATGGTACAGTGTACATGTACATTAGACCCTTTCAGATTGGGCATAATGTTTTCCCATTCAGACCACATGTCATTCCTCTGAGTATTAGATTCTTACTTTGAGTTACATGTACATGTATCCATGTATTTTCTCAAGTGTTTACCCATGGATACATGTAGATAAAGAAGTGATACTCAGGGGAATGACACATGGTCTGAAAACATTATGCCCAAACTAAAGGGGTCTAGTGTTTTGGACCATTATAACAATTGTATCAGTTTAATAGAGTACCGAAGTGATGACGTCATAAAAATAACATTTTCGCTTTATCAACTTTCGATCCCCGATTTCGAAAGAACATCCATAAAGAAGCTTACATGTACATGTACATGCCAAATTTGAGAGCAATCGGTTAAATAGCGGCTGAGATATGGCCAGTTGAATATATAATTTCCCCACACAAATCACTGTAATTTCGGCCTGGATCATAACTTTATGGATCGAAAGTTGATAAAGCGAAAATTATTGTTTTAGTGACGTCACACTTCGGTACTCTATTTGCTATGCTTTGAAAATTAATGCATGTTCATAATATCATAATATTCTCTTGTTTCTTTTACCAGGGTGAACACAGTAGAATGCCAGCTTACTTTAGATTCATGACAATGATGTCATTTTATGTTTTCCTTCAAGAAAAGGTAAAATACTGGAAGAAGTTCCGTTTATGTTATAAATACATTTGTACTGTCAGTACTGTATACACATTGTATTTATAAAAAATACATACATGTAAATAGTTTTATTCATTGTAAATTGGCCTGAAAAGCCCTAAAAAAGCACACAACAAAGTATTATTATTATTAATATAATTTTTAAAAAGGAGTTCTGCTAAAGTACTTTTCCTAAACTCTCTTTCATCCCTTCTCTTTCATTCATTTTTCTTACTAGTTTCTAGTAATTACCTGATGTGTTTAAAGTGTATATGACACAAATTTTTTTATTTTGAAAATCGATTACATATGAAGTGAATAGTGGGATGGTTCAGTATTTTGTGATTTGAGCTTCGCATTTGCGAGTTATAAAGGTTTGAAAACGTGATATTGTAATTTGGTGACGTCAGATTGTTTATAATTTATTATACAAAAGCGTCCTTGTGCAAATTATTGACATTTTTAATCTGGCAAAAAGTTTTCTACAACTTATATAAATGACGTTAAACTTTTTTTCTATTTCAGAAAAGAATGCTACTTGAAATAATAGAAATAAGTTATGGAAAAAAACAATCTGACGTCACTGAATTAGCATAACTCGCAAATGCAAAGCTCAAATAACAAAATACTGAACCATCCCACTATTTAGTTCATATGTAATCGATTTTCAAAATAAAAAATTTCGTGTCATATACACTTTAACATTGTACATGTATCAGTTCACATGAAGATAACATGTTTTATATGACATAATCTCCACCCAGTTAGTAGTTCTATCTTCGTTTATTCACTAGGTTGATGTAGCTGTTATCGAAGTCGGCATTGGTGGTGCTTATGATTCTACAAATATAATAAGGTACAATATGCTTGAGAACTCAAAATTAGGGCAAGTCAGTTTTGTAATGCAGTGGAACCATGAAGTATTTATCATGCTGTTGGGGAATGAATGTTCTAGTCTAGTGTGTGCCCAATACAGGGTGTCTGATACCCTTCTAAGCCAGACACCTCCTCTAAGCCATACACCCCTCTAAGCCATATACCCCTCTAAGCCATACACCCCTCGAAGACAGACACCTCTTCTAAGCCAGACACCCCACTAAGGCCTCTAAGCCAGATACCCCTCTAAGACAGACAGCTCCTCTTAAGCCAGACACCTCCTCTATTCCAGACACCTCTCTAAACCAGACACCCCTCTAAGACAGACACCTCTTCTTAAGCCAGACACCTCCTCTAATCCATACACCTCTCTAAACCAGACACCCATCTATGACAGACAACCCTCTATGACAGACAACCACTCAGTAGATGGTGCCATGTAATATGGTGTCCCCTTTAATACAGGCTTGACTGTTAAGTGCTACATTTATTACACAGGAGTCCTGTTGTCTGTGGAGTGACATCTCTAGGGATGGATCACGTAGAGACTCTTGGTGGTACACTGGAAAGCATAGCTTGGCAAAAAGCTGGAATCTTCAAGGTTTACTTGCAGTTATGCATTGTAATAAACACCTCAATCCTGCATGTATAATCAACTCCCTCTAGACACACACCTCTCTAAGTCAGACACACCCCTCTAAGCCAGACACCCCTCTAAGCCAGACACCCCTCTAAGCCAGACACTCCTCTAAGCCAGACACCTCTCTAAGCCAGACACACCCCTCTAAAGCATACACCCCTCTAAGCCATTGGACACCCCTCTAAGCCAGACACCCCTCTAATCCAGACACCCCTCCAAGCTGGACACACCCCTCTAAACCAGACACCCCTCTAAGCCAGACACCCCTCTAATCCAGACACCCCTCCAAGCTGGACACACCCCTCTAAGACAGACACCCCTCTAAGCCGGACAAATGCCTCTAAGGCATACACCCCTCTAAGCCAGTCACCCCTCTAAGCCAGACACCCCTCTAAGCCAGACACTCCTCTAAGCCAGACACCTCTCTAAGCCAGACACACCCCTCTAAAGCATACAGCCCTCTAAGCCATTGGACACCCCTCTAAGCCAGACACCCCTCTAATCCAGGCACCCTCCAAGCTGGACACACCCCTCTAAACCAGACACCCCTCTAAGCCAGACACCTCTATAAGTGAGACACCCCTCTAAGCCAGACACCTCTCTAAGGCAGACACCCCTCTAAGCCAGACACCCCTCTAAGCCGGATACCCCTCTAAGCTAGACACCACTCTAAGCCAGACACCCCTCTAAGCCAGACACACCTCTCTAAGCCAGACACCCCTCTAAGGCAGACACCCCTCTAAGCCATACACTCCTCTAAGGCATACATCCCTCTAAGTCAGACACCTCAATAAGTGCGACACCCCTCTAAGGCAGACACACCCCTCTAAGCCAGACACCACTCTAAGGCAGACACCCCTCTAAGCCATACACCTCCTCTATTCCAGACACCTCTCTAAACCAGACACCCCTCTAAGACAGACACCCCTCTAAGCCAGACATGCACCTCTAATCCAGACACCCCTCCAAGCTGGACACACCCCTCTAAGCCAGTCACCTCTATAAGTGAGACACCCCTCTAATCCAGACACCCCTCTAAGCTGGACACACCCCTCTAAGACAGACACCCCTCTAAGCCGGACAAATGCCTCTAAGGCATACACCCCTCTAAGCCAGTCACCCCTCTAAGCCAGACACCCCTCTAAGCCAGACACTCCTCTAAGCCAGACACCTCTCTAAGCCAGACACACCCCTCTAAAGCATACACCCCTCTAAGCCATTGGACACCCCTCTAAGCCAGACACCCCTCTAATCCAGACACCCTCCAAGCTGGACACACCCCTCTAAACCAGACACCCCTCTAAGCCAGACACCTCTATAAGTGAGACACCCCTCTAAGCCAGACACCTCTCTAAGGCAGACACCCCTCTAAGCCAGACACCCCTCTAAGCCGGATACCCCTCTAAGCTAGACACCACTCTAAGCCAGACACCCCTCTAAGCCAGACACACCCCTCTAAGCCAGACACCCCTCTAAGGCAGACACCCCTCTAAGCCATACACTCCTCTAAGGCATACATCCCTCTAAGTCAGACACCTCAATAAGTGTGACACCCCTCTAAGGCAGACACACCCCTCTAAGCCAGACACCACTCTAAGGCAGACACCCCTCTAAGCCATACACCCCTCTAAGGCAGACACCCCTCTAAGCCATACACCCCTCGAAGCCACACACCCCTCTAAGCCAGACATGCACCTCTAAGCCAGATACCCCTCTAATCCAGACACCCCTCCAAGCTGGACACACCCCTCTAAGCCAGACACCCCTCTAAGCCGGACACATGCCTCTAAGGCATACACCCCTCTAAGCCAGTCACCTCTATAAATGAGACACCCCTCTAAGCCAGATACCCCTCTAAGGCAGACACCCCTCTAAGCCAGACACCCCATCTAAGCCGGACACCCCTCTAAGCTAGACACCACTCTAAGCCAGACACCCCTCTAAGCCAGACACACCCCTCTAAGCCAGACACACCCCTCTAAGCCAGACACACCCCTCTAAGCCAGACAAACCCATCTAAGGCATACACCCCTATAAGCCAGTAACCCCTCCAAGCCAGACATCCCTCTAAGTGGGGTGTACTCATATACTTGATTATATTTTGAATTTGTTAGCCTGGTGTCCCTGCTTTCACTGTAGAGCAAGAGGAGAGTGCTCTAACAGTAGTGATTAAAAGAGCACGAGAATTGAAGGTGAGTGCTGACTGGGAAATGCATTGTACTTCAAAGACTGTAGTTGTGATTTACTGATGGCGGTTTTGTTGGTTTCTAGATTCCTCTACATCTCATACCCAAACTAGAAAACTACCCAGGAGATTTACTAGGTGGGCTTGTGTTAGTCTTCTGCAGAAGCTGTTTCAGCCACTTTTTGTAATATGCTATGGGGTTAAAGGGAAGTAGTAGAAACCAACTCTAGAGCATACTATCATGAATCCTGCAATCTGATTGGCTGATGGACTCACTATCTATTGCGTGATAGATAGTGAATAGATAGTGAGTAGCGAAAAAGCTGGCGTTTTGAACAAAAACAAAGCGAAAAATCATTAAATATTGGTATAAATTTGAAGGTAGTATGCTAGTTGGTTTCTACTAAAACAATTAGACTACTCGTTCTAGTTTTCTGTGAGTTCAAATAGTCAACTCGATGCTACGCGCCTCCTTGACTAGTGACTCAGAAAATTTGAACTCGTAGTCTAATTGTTAAAGGTATGATACGAAAATGGCGGATTTCTACTTACCACACGAGAAGGAAGAGTTTCTCTGGAGAACTCCGGACTTGCCATTGCTGATCCGTATCGGAATTCGAAAGGCGAACTTTTCACGTGTACTTTTCACATGCGTTCTTGTCAAATCTAAGTAGTATCCCGTATGTAAACAATAACACGGCGCGCAATGCATTACCTGTGAGAGTGCTCCTTTAAATAGTGCTGTATGATTATGATTATTATTGTTATTGTTGTTGTTGTTGTTGTTGTTATTATTATTATTATTATTATTATTATTATTATTATTTCGGTTCCTGTTGTTTTTGCTTGTTGCTGCTGTTTCAATTGTTATTGCTGTTGCTGTCAGTGACTGGTGTTTGTGTTTATATGTTTGGAATAATAATAATAATAATAATAATAATTTAATAACTTATATAGCGCATATTCCATGGCGAAATGATCAAATGCGCTTTAAATCAAAATAAAGAAAAATAAATAATAATTACTCCTATGTATATATGTACTGCACATGAACTGTAAATTATAAAAATATAGATAAAATATAATATAAAATATAATAGTATAAAATATAATAGTATAAAATATAATAGTATAAAATATAATAGTATAAAATATAATAGTATAAAATATAATAGTATAAAATATAATAGGGTTGGGGCATTTGAAGGTGTATGTTTGTCACTGTACATGTACAGTGTATGTATGGTTGGTTTTTGCCAGCTTTTCTTCATCCATAGTTGTGTGAATTATGATTATATTTAAATAATGTCATTGGACCGGCCAGAAAATACATTCAAACCTCCACTAACAAACACATTCTACAAGCAGACACGCCCCAAAGGTCCTGAACATTTCTATAATTAATGTACTTTCTATGTGCATTGTAGAGTTGGGTTTAGATGGCGAACATCAACACGCTAATGCTTCCATGGCCTTACAGTTATGTCACATATGGCTACAGAAACAAAAACAAGGTGAGTGGTTTAGGGCCAGTTTTACCACATTTGTCAAACGTCTCGCACGCTGATTGGATAAGAGCCATTGTCGATAAGAGGACAGACGTATAGAATGACGTTTCGCTCGCACGCAAGGAACCAGCGCACGTTTGAATCAGTTTTTCTTTCAAAATTATTTGTCGTTTTGGGAGCCTTTTCCGCTTTTCTGAGTAAATATTGTTAAAAAAACAAATCGAATTCGCTTTTCTATGGTCTGTACTCTTATCGACCATAGAAATGACTTCAGAAAATGATCAAACTTTGCAGTTCCACTTGAGTTTTGATCATTTTCTGACGTCATTTCTATGGTCGATAAGAGTACAGACCATAGAAAATCAACTTCGATTTGTTAATTCTCTTTCCAATTCACAATAGGTGACTTGCACTAAGAGGTCACGTGACCCTAACCCCTTTAAATTGAACAGCAGTGTCAAAATGAACTCCAGAAATGAAAAGAGCAGCTAGAAATTAGTAAAAGGGCGAAGTTTCAGGGCATAATGTCTGACACAGGAGAAATGACTAAAAAAGTAAAATCGATCGTTTTCTATTAACGATTTTGTTTGGAAAATGCATTTTGATGGCACGGCTCTTGCCATTGGTCGATTTCTATTTTATTTGGTGCCTGAATGTATCAAGACTAAAGGATCAGTTTGATTTTGTTTAGTTAATAATTCCAACGAAGAGCTACCAGTGTCAGTACCTGATGAAGATGAAGACAAAGAACCAATATCCAAGAAACCCAGGCAGGGGCTACCACTGGCACAGACCTTTACAATCACAGATGAGATAAGAAAAGGCAAAACAACTAACTGACTGACTGACTAACTAGCTAAAATAAGTAATATTTCTGCTGTGTTGCTCTAAGTTATTCACATACAAATGTAGAAAGAAAGTGAATGGATGGAAGAATGAATGCATGAATGAATGAATGGATAGATGGAAGAATGAATGAATGGATGGATGGATATATATGGAAGAATGAATGATGAATGGATGGATGAATTAATGGATGGATAGATGGAAGAATGATGAATGGATAGATGGAAGAATGAATGAATGATGAATGGATAGATAGATGGATATATATGGACGAATGAATGATGAATGGATGGATGAATTAATGGATGGATAGATGGAAGAATGATGAATGGATAGATGGAATAATGAATGAATGATGAATGGATAGATGGAAGAATGAATGAATGATGAATGGATGGATGGATATATATGGAAGAATGAAGGATGAATGGATGAATTAATGGATGGATAGATCGAAGAATGATGAATGGATAGATGGAAGAATGGATGAATGATGAATGGATAGATGGAAGAATGAATGAATGATGAATGGATGGATGGATATATATGGAAGAATGAATGATGAATGGATGGATGGATGAATGGATAGATGGAATAATGAATGAATAATGGATGGATGAATTAATGGATCGAAGAATGTATGGATGGATGAACATGGGGGAATATATATTTTTAAAATTGTATATATAGTGTTGTTGTACCTGAATAACACGTTGTATTGCTGTCATAACAGGTTTAAAGAACACGGTATGGAGAGGTCGCAGTCAGACAATAGTTCGACCAGAGATAACCTTCTACATTGATGGTGCCCACACCCCTAGGAGCATGGAGGTACATGTATACGACGCCATATACGCACAAGTCATGTTGTCGCTGTTAAAAGCAATAAACGACAAGCCACGACCGCAGAGGATGGTGGTTAATTTATTCTGGTGGTTAATTTATTCTGATATCGGCATACAAGCATCAATAGTTCCAGACTTCCGGTACGCGCGCAATGCATTGTGAGATTATTACAAAGGATAAATGAGCACCAAGTGAGCAAAAATATAGCTTGGGCTCCCTGTGTCTAGAATTGGTGCTCACTTTTCCTTTGTAATAATCTCATAATGCATTGCGTGCGCACCGAAAGTCTGGAACTCTTGATGCTTGTATACTAGCTTTGTGGCTTGTTCTTTTTGACGGCAACAACATTGTTTTTGAAATTGGTGTATACTGTTATTGTCCTTTCTAAAACTCATTAATAATTCATGAGCCATTAGGCCAATGGGAGCTGTCCATTTGGTCAGGTGCATGGATCTGTATGTACTGTTTACAGAATGAGTGGCCGTTCTGTATCGGTAGATACAGATACGAGCCGAAGGCGAGTATCTGTGGATCCGATACAGAACGGACACGAATTCTGTAAACGGCTTCTAAAACTCCATCCCAACCTACATTTATCTAAAATAGTATTACGTAATTATACAGCAAATAACGCAAGAAAATCACAACACTTTCTTGTGAAGGTACTTGTGACATCACTGATCATGCGCAGGATACACCTCAACTCATCCCACATTGGAAAGAGGTTTTGTAATTCGTAAGTAGAAAGCCGTAAGGATATTCTTAACTTGCTGTCGGTGCTATGCAAGGGTCAATGATACGAGTAAATGAGACCTTTGCAGGCAATCAGTCTTTATCACTGATAAAGAACCGATTAATAAAACATCAGAGAATGTTTTATTCATCAGTTCTGTATCCGTGTAACAGACACTGATGTTTTATTCATCAGTTCTGTATCCGTGTAACAGATACTGATGTTTTATTCATCAGTGTCTGTATCGGACTATACAGATCCATGCACCTGACCAAATGGACAGCTCCCATTGGCCTAATGGCTCATGAATTATTAATGAGTTTTAGAAAGTCCGATACAGACACTAATGAATAAAACATCAGTATCTGTTACACGGATACAGAACTGATGAATAAAACATCAGTGTCTGTTACACGGATACAGAACTGATGAATAAAACATTCTGATGTTTTATTAATCGGTTCTTTATCAGTGATAAAGACTGATTGCCTGCAAAGGTCTCATTTACTCGTATCATTGACCCTTGCATTAAAGCACCGACAGCAAGTTAAGAATACTCTTACGGCTTCCTACTTACGAATTACAAAACCTCTTTCCAATGTGGGATGAGTTGAGGTGGTATCCTGCGCATGATCAGTGATGTCACAAGTACCTTCACAAGAAAGTGTTGTGATTTTCTTGCGTTATTTGCTGTATAATTATGTAATACTATTTTAGATAAATGTAGGTTGGGATGGAGTTTTAGAAGCCGTTTACAGAATTCGTGTCCGTTCTGTATCGGATCTACAGATACAGAATGGCCACTCATTCTGTAAACAGTACATCAAGCAGAGCGAATTCTTTTCAAAACTTGTATTCAGCTGATGAAAATTCCCCATGAGACCAGAAATGACGTCAACTGAAACCCAACACTATTCACCAGTTTGTTTCCATATGTTAACGCCATTAACTGTTCTGATCAGGCATGCGTTAAGTGGTTCAAAACGAAAGCTGACAAAGAAGTAAAAGAAACAAAGTAAGCAAAATATATCACATCGCTCGAGGTATACACCTTATTCACGCGTGCTGGTTTTAGAGATCAGAATACTGGGATCTTTCACATACAAATGACCACTGTCATCTGAAAAAGCAATTATTCATCGACATTTTTGGAAAATTTCAATAGTATTGGATAAAATCCCGAGAAGATATCGTAAATGACATTTATAGGGTTTAGTATGGGATTTTGCCGTCATGCGTACCAAGCCTCGTTCTGATGTATTTTCAGAATTAAAAACGTTCATAACTCCGCAAGGACATGTCATTTTGCCCTAAAACTTTTACACTTATCTTATATCAATATCTTCTTTTAGTGGAAAGTGTTAAACCTTGAAATTAAGCAATTTCGAAAAATTTGGTATGCATGACGGCAAAATCCCATACTAAACTCTATAAATGTCATTTACGATATCTTATCGGGATTTTATCCAATACTATTGAAATTTTCCAAACATATTGATGAACAAGACGCTCAATGAGCGTACACTCGGGCTTATGACAAGGACAATGTCAGTTGCGTGACTAGAGACCTGACAATGACTGGCGCCATGAATATGCAACCTCAAGTGACCTCGAGTACGTTTAAAGATGTACCATATACGTACCTCGAACAGTCGGAGATCTTTATCGATGCTCATCGATACAAATAATCTCTCTCGTCACGCAAAGCGAGATTCGCTATCAAAACAAAATCTACTGGAAAATCAAACCCTCGCTCTCTAGCTTGTTGACTTCGATTGTATTTTTGCCGTTCACTGACCTGTTTTGAGCGTGGAAATTCGGTTTTAAATAGCGCTACGGAACGGTTCTAAAATTAGGTCGCGTAATAGATGTATGACTCAGATAAGGATCACTTTACAACTGTTGCCTTTACTGTTCAATGGAGTGGGACCAGGATTTTTTTCTACATCTGTACACAATGCAGATTGACACAATACTTTCCTGTGATTAAGATCTTTGTGGGAAACCATATATTGTGATATTATTGCATTGCATTTCACTTTAATATGTCTTTTCAAACCCTTTACTATTCTCATTTGTTGTGGAGACCCATAGGTAGTTTTGCTGAAAGAATGTCTTCTACTTCTGTAGTGTACTTTGCATTTAACATCAGAGTAAGAGTAAACATTCAGGGCAATAATACGGATATTCTTGAGAAAAATATGAATATTTGACGATGCTAGAACCTGTTTCTTGATGATACGTCGAATGTACTTTCTTAATTTCCTACTTTTTCGGAAAATAGACGTCAAGCTTTTGAAAGAAATTCTGCTTGGCTCTCGATCACGATGAGCATGGCGGTGTATTTTACTACTAAGCGTGGACGTACTATCACAAGCAACAAACATGGCATAGCGAGATCTTACATTGTTTATTGTATTCAATTCATGATTATTGACATTCAGCTTAACTTGTACACTGGCTTCAGATATATTTACAAAGGTATCTATAGCACTTAGTCTATTTTCAGTCAAACTTGCTTGTTCACCTTGATCGTTGGCCATGACGGTATGACGGTGATAACGACGGTATATGCACTCCGTTAAAACTCTCTCTTTGATATAGAAAAATACTATTTTTAACAGCATTAATACAATAAAAAATATAAACAGAATGTAAACAAGGATTGACTTCATTTTCGCCTCAGATTTGTGTTCTTCTTGATGCGATTTCAAAGTTGTTTTCTCACCTTTGGATTTGTCCATGTTGCAATCACACTTCTGAATCAGTACATCTGGCTTCAAGTTGTGGTATACATGCTTGGCTAGGCAGTACTCAGTTGAGTTCACATTTAAGTCAACATTAGAGTTCATTTGTATTATAGTTCTTGAGTTCATTTGATTTGCTTTTGAGCTTGAGTTCAATTGATTACCTTTTGACTTTGAGTTCAATTTTGCTTTTGATGAGTTCATGTAAAGGCCCTGTCGAAAACGCTCAACATCTTTTAGAGTGGGCCCACACGAATCGGCGTATGCATTTGTATGTGAGAGCGTATTTAAGAGCAACTGATGGATGGCTTGCCTTGGATACAACATAATTTCTCTTCTGCACAGGTCAACTGCTTCTTTCACTTCTAGTCGTCGAATACGATGACTTAGCAATATCTCAGTATCTGCCCTGAGCGAACAATACTTCGGATTAATTGACACGTTTGTCGCGCCATGAATATGCAACCTCAAGTGACCTCAAGTATGTTTAAAGATGTAATACAGACGTACCTACACGAATCTTTATGAGTCATCGACATAAATAGTTTCTCGTCACGCAACTGTCATTCTCACAATACCCGAATATACGCTCATTGAGCGTCTTCTTCTGCAACAGATCCCTAATATCTAATGACGTTTTGATTTTGATTGTATTTTTGCCGTTCACTGACTTGTTTTCAGCGTGATAATTCTGCTTTAAATAGCGCTGCGCGGCGGTTCTAAAACAAGGACAATGTCAGTTGCGTGAGGAGGGACCTGACAATGACTGACAGTTGCGTGACGTATATCTGTCGGTGAGCATAGATAAAAATCTCCGAATCGTATTTCCGTAGCACGTACTTGGGACGTCTACAGCGCATGCGCCTTGTTTTATATTAAGCTACGCAGGCTAACGTCGAGCTAAAGCCGAAGGAGACATGAAGTCTGGCCAAGAAAGATTAGAAAGCACAAACCAATCAGGGAAAGCACCGGAGGTCAAGGGGCCAAAATATAAGTATCTCACGTTTGTTTTTGTTAAATATATTTTAAGCGAGCTTCTAGTCCTTCTACCACTTCTAGTCATTGAACGATGAACTAGAATCCTGACCTTTAATAGCTTGAAGATCTACAGCTGCTTTCAAAACTAAGATTCAAATCTACTTGAGTCCTGTGTGTCGTTTGTTTTTTTCTTATCTGCTGAGTAATCTTGAAACTCGATACGATTAAATACGTCGCATACTTTCGTCATTCTTTAGCCGAACAAAACTACGACTACTACTACCGAAAAACGCATTTTATAACTCGGGCTTCCTTCGGAAGGGCCCGAGTAATTAATAGTCCATTTCCGAGTTCCTTTTATCTCTGTTTCAAAACGAGTCTACGTGCGAAACCTTTCATATGAAAACTAGACGCTCTTCTAGCGTGAAGTCGGGCTTCTAAATGAAATGTAACCTATTTGAACTAAATATAGATATCTTATAGTGCGATTTTCAGTGCGATTGAAACAGTTTTTGGTTGCTCGTCGTTGCATGACTCGAGCTCGATAGAACATGCTTTCCTTGCAATTTCAGTACTGCGAACTTTACAGTATATCAGTAAAAACGTTAATAGCCCGACTTCACGCTACTAGAGCGTCCTGTTTCAATCTAAATTTAGATTTAGACGAGAAAAGACTTATATTTTGGCCCCTTGACCTCCGGTGCTTTCCCTGATTGGTTTGTGCTTTGTAATCTTTGTTGGCCAGACTTCATGTCTAGGTGCATGCGCTGTAGAACCCAATTAGTCATTTGGGGTCAACGAAGAACGGAGCTCATTTTTAGAGTCGGAGCTTCCACAGGAAGCCCGACTAATTAGTTTTATTAGTCGGGCTTCCTGTGGAAGGCCCGACTCTAGAAATGCAGAGCGTTCTTCGTCGACCCCAAAAAGCATATTGGGTTCTACAGCGCATGCGCCCTGTGCCGGCCGCTCAGATAATTACCGAAGGCTCAAACCACATGGTTTATCAAGACGAGACATCGCACGTCGTCCTCTTTCTTCACAAACCTTGTCGAAGGAAGGTTATGTCGTCTTGTATTTGTATTTGGTATGGATATATTTATGGCACCAAATAAACTATTGTCATTTCTATGATTCGCTGAGTTTGTGAAATCGATTTTACAAAGAAAGCATGTTCTAGAGAGTCATGCATAATCACCCAAGGCTCCGTAAACAACATGGTTTCTTCACAAACCTTGTCAGTTGGAGGAAGGTTACTAGTATGTCGTCTTGTTTTTTATTATTTTTCTCCGTACGCGTCAACGTCGAGCTAAAGCCGAAGGAGACATGAAGTCTGGCCAAGAAAGATTAGAAAGCACAAACCAATCAGGGAAAGCACCGGAGGTCAAGGGGCCAAAATATAACTCGTCTAAATCGAAACTTTAGATTGAAACAGGACGCTCTAGTAGCGTGAAGTATATACTGTAAAGTTCGCAGTACTGAAATTGCAAGGAAAGCATGTTCTATCGAGCTCGAGTCACGCAACGACGAGCAACCAAAAACTGTTTCATTGTACATATACAATACTTTATGATCATTCTAAACCATAGTGTTTTATCTTTATAATCTATCTCTGAAACATTGCAACACGTACAATCTACGTATTCTGCACGGTTTTCGCTGAATAAACAGATTAGATCACTGTTATCTTTATAATCTATCTCTGAAACATTGCAACACGTACAATCTACGTATTCTGCACGGTGTTCGCTCAATAAGCACATTACATCACTACCTTGCCTACGTGTTTGATGCATTAGTCTACGGCGCGCGGGCTCTTGCTCGAGCTTTATTGCCATTGACAATATTTCATTGACAATGGATATATGGTCGAGAGCAAATCAGATTCAGTCGAGATTACCGATCGCAGCAACCATTGCTTGCTTTAAGAAGCCCGACTTAACGCTACAAGAGCGTCTAGTTTACATGAAAAAGGAAAATGTATTTGCATATGAAAGGTTTCGCACGTAGACTCGTTTTGAAACAGAGATAAAAGGAACTCGGAAATGGACTATTGCTTTTTCAGATGGCAGTGGTCATTTGTATGTGAAAGATCCCAGTATTCTGATCTCGAAAACCAGCACGCGTGAATAAGGTGTATAGAGTCGTTTTCGTATGAGTGGGAAACCTACGGTACCGTGACACTCAAATCGCTTCCTTTCTGAACCAATCAGAAAGCGTGCAGATGCATCTCGTCCAATCAAACTCTTTCAATACATCACTGACAACCCAGGGGTATATTATGTCGCTCGTTACTCACTCCCAGAGAAATAACCCTGGGAACGAAGTCTGTTGGAACTTGTTCTGGAAGTCAAAATTCAAAATGGCGGCTGTCCTATTCAAACCAGAATATACTCGATACTGATTGGTCGACCTTCCTAGATCGACCAATCAGAAACGAGAATAATTTTGACTTCCGGAACAAGTTCCAACAGACTTCGTTCCCAGGGTTATTTCTCTGGGAGCGAGTAACGAGCGACAGAATATACCCCTGGGTTCCCGAGGATGCTGACATCACAGCACCGTACCGAAACTTTCCCACTCATACGGAAACGCCTCTATTGGATAGAAATCACAGCATGGCGTGAACCGGGTATCATCTAGAGAAAAGAGGACAGAGAATTGTTAATTTCAATAAGGCTATTTTTAGAAAATGCGAACCTCGGTGTAAGCGGACTTCCGGTGCGAGGTCTCATCATGTTGCAACAACTTTTACTGAATATTTTACGTTTGTTTTGATATGTCTACATAACCGGAAGTCTGCTTACGCCGTGGTTCGCATCGGAAGTCGCAATTATGCTTACACAGAAGTTATTATTATTAATAATATAAACTATGTGTACCTCCCAAGAACGCGAGATTTGATTGGTTGCTGAGCGTGCAGTATTATGTTATAATAACAGTGTGTGATGATAATATTGTTATTTTGACATTGTTTATTAGTGGTACCGTAGCTCGTATACTGCTGTTCAATCTTACTGGAAGTAGGGACCCCCATGGTTTACTACGACCCTTAATGGTAAGTATGGATAGGCTACTTGCTGGTTTGCACGTGACGTCATACAACTATACATAAGTCGATTTCTGTAATTTGCATAAATGTGCAAAAAAAAACTGAAAGAATAACGAGTTAAGTTAAGGTAAAATAATAGATTGAAAGATCATCCACAGTTTAGTAATTACCCCAAAAGTGCATTAATAAAAATGAAACCATCATAAAGTAGTAAGCGTTTGAAAGGTGTACAATACATGGAAACGAGGCATTTAGGGCCAAAGTCCGGTTTCTGGCACAAATGTTTGTAATTTCAAGTCACTATAACTTTTCAAGATTTCGTAGTACAGGCCTAACATTTGGTGTGTTCATTATTGAAAACACTCTCTTCAAAGAGATGGTCAGATATTGCTGTAACATATTCCTATAACAAAGTGAATGAGATTTTGTGATGTTAACATTTATGCATAGGGTGTATGGCGGCCATCTTGCTTCCCGATAACAAAACATTGCTTGCAAACCACAGGCAGCCCAACCATTGCTTCTGAGGCTACTTAAATAATAAATATAAATACATTTATATTCGAGCGTCTTTTTTTGATGGGTTTCCTGTGGTAGAGCGCGCGCGCGCAATACGTATTTGGGTTCCCTGTGCATATAAATGTATGATGTTGGGTTCCCTGTGCACGTCCCGCACTTGTGCGGGCACGTCCTGCAGGACGTGCACAGGGATCCCAACATCATACATTTCTATACACAGGGAACCCAACATAATACGTATCGCGCGCGCGCTCTACCACAGGAAACCCATCAAAAAAAGACGCGCGAAAATATTTTTTATTTAAAAGTAACCTCAGAAGCAATGGTTGGGCTGCCTGTGTGCAAACCAGTAATTAGACTTTTTAGTGTGCCAGCGTTAGTTCTATAATATTTCCATTGGTTCTTTCACAGAACCTCAAGTTTGATCATGCTGTGTTTGCTCCCAATGCAGTCAACCTGGAAAGAAAAGATACCTCAGGTAACGTTTTGCAGCTGCCTGGAACCAGAGTAGGTAATTCAAATGCTTCAAAGATTGAATACCGTAATGAGTCGAATAAGCGCCCTTTTGGGGGGTGGGGGATCGAGGGTGGGGGATCGAGGGGGGGGGGGGGGGGGGGCGATTATTAGGGAGGGGTTGGGGGGGGTCGAGGGGGCGCTTATTAGGGAGGGGTGAGGGTCGAGGGGGGCGCTTATTAGGGGAGGGATATTAGGAGGGGGGGGGGGGGGGGGGGGGGGGGGTCGAGAGGGCACTTATTAATGAGGGGTCGCTTATTTAAGTTTTCGGAAAATACCAAAATCTGAATCGATATAACATAACTTTATTAATGAAAACTGGAACAGTAACAAGAATTGATCAGGTGAAAAAACGGCTTTGTGCATTCATGGAGCTGGAACATTTATTGTGATTAAGAGCGAGTAACGAGCGACAGAATATACCCCTGGGTTCCCGAGGATGCACGTTATGTTGCTCAATCAATTATATATTTTTTTTTTGGGGGGGGGGGGAGGGGAGGGGTGTGGGCGCTTATTTCAAAAATGCAGGTCGAGGGGGCGCGCGCTTATTCGGGAGGGGGCGCTTATTCGGGAGGGGGCACTTATTCGGGAGGGGGCGCTTATTTAAAGGAGGGCGCTTATTCGAGTTATTACGGTAATAACGATTTTGTTTTAAATCTCCAATTATCATATCATAGTATACACGGTTCTATACCTTCATTTGATTCCTTTACGTACGCACTTACGTTTTATTTATTTAGCGAAAACTAGTTTCGTTTTTACAATCTCCTCAGTTCGCTAAAGATCCAATTCGAACTGAGGTGGTTGTAAAAAACGTGTGAGTGTGGTACAATATTTAAATTCTGAAGTTCTTTTCAGATTTGACGAACTTTACTGTCACGCGTGACAGTCAGTTGCGTTGGTGCGTTGAGAATCAGCGTGTGTGGATGGCGTTACGTGGTGCAGGCTACCAAAGCCATCCAACAGGATCATTGGATGACGATCACGTGATTCAAAATGGCCAAGACGATGGCCATTATTCAACTATTTTCCCGTGCGTAGCGCAGGCCATTCGGTGGATAGCCGCTGGCCGAGATCCACTGATACCCACTATTCCTAATGGCGATCTCCAAACTCCTGAATCAATTGTAAATGCCACTCGCATCCAGTTGTTGATAACTGGCAGTTTACATCTAGTTGGGAATACATTGAAAGTACTTGGGACAGAGATTACAGGAGATATGTGAGGTCCCGTGGGGTGTGGACTGGGGGAGGGGGGAGGGGTGTTGGCACTTGTACATACCTCCCTATTATGTATGTACGGCGAGGAGGCTCGACCCCTCCTGTTTTTTTTATATATATAATTAAAACGAACTGTAATTGGTCCCAAACCTTTTAACAGCGATGATAAATTCACTACAAATCAAACAAGAGAAACATTAAACGATTAATAGAGTGGCTGGAACATAAAGCAGAAATAAAACAACTTCAAACGGAAACTGCAGAATTACTGCCTTGCCTATGTACAATAAATAAGGACTAGCGGTTAAATTAGTAGAGACTGTCGGTGAAATAACAATCAACAAGTGTGTAGAATGAAACTTTGACGCCGTGTAAAAGGGCACTACATTTGCTGACGTTGCGGACCTTATATAATATTATATTTTATAGCTTTTGTATTAGGAAAACGATTGATTGATTGTTACTCCTTTGTCGGAGTAAAAGTAGCTGACAAAGGACTAAAGGGGGGGGGGGGGTTTACAGAGAAATGATTGAAGATGGCAAGCTAATTATAACGAGAAAACATACTTAGATTTTATAGAACTAGTGAACTAGATATATTTTCGTGATTGACTCTGACAACTGAACTTGCTCCTGCTTAACCTCCGGTGCCTCCTGATTGGTTTGTGATTTGTAATCTCTCTTGTGATGAGACTTCATGTCTCCACCTTCCATTTTATAACAACCATCGACAAAAAAAAAAAAGACCATCTCCAATTTAAGACTCCTGCCCCGGCCTTCGGCCAGGGCACGAGTAATAACCATGTAAAATTAATGACATTTTGTGTGACGTGTCAAGTGTTTATAGCAGTACTGCTAGATACGACTCACATACTTACTACATTCTATATCCTATACCGACGTACACCCAACACTACTTTATCCCCATATCAACCATATGCAACTGAATATATGAGCCATTTTGTTCCTCACCCCTTATCAATGTTGGGGTAAGGCCATAGACCGGATACAATAATAGCGTCCAATTTCAATTGCCATTGTTCTGGACTGACTAACCTCGTGTTCATCTGGAAACACAAAAGCATTTTCACCTGTATGAGAGGCTAGTCGGTCCAGAACAATTTAAATTGGACGCCATTATTGCATTCGGTCTATGCATCAAGGCTGCCGTTTCTGGTCGATTTTAGGACAATTTAAAGGTGGCATGTCGATGTTACGCGGATGGCACATGATTTTGTATAGGGTTGTAGTACACACACTTCATATAGGATATGTCAGTCAATAAAGCAGTTTTGCTAGCTATGAGTGCTACTCTGTCGTAATGTAACTTCAAACAACTGAATCCCATTCCTGAACTCAGTATCCCACACCTGAACTACCTGAACTATGAATATCCCATACCTGAACTCAGTATCCCATACCCATACCTAGGAGTATCCCATGAACTCTAGGAGTATCCCATACCTGAACTACCTTACCTAGGAGTATCCCATACCTGAACTACCTGAACTAGGAGTGTCCCATACCTGAACTCAGTATCCCATACCTGAACTACCTTACCTAGGAGTATCCCATACCTCAACTACCTTACCTAGGAGTATCCCACACCTGAACTCAGTATCCCACACCTGAACTACCTTACCTAGAAGTATCCCACACCTGAACTACTTGAACTAGGAGTATCCTATACCTGAACTACCTTACCTAGGAGTATCCCATACCTGAACTACTTGAACTAGGAGTATCCTATACCTGAACTACTTGAACTAGGAGTATCCCATACCTGAACTCAGTATCCCACACCTGAACTACCTGAACGAGGAGTATCCTATACCTGAACTACTTGAACTAGGAGTATCCTATACCTGAACTACTTGAACTTGAACTAGGAGTATCCCATACCTGAACTCAGTATCCCACACCTGAACTACTTGAACTAGGAGTATCCCATACCTGAACTCAGTATCCCACACCTGAACTACCTGAACTAGGAGTATCCTATACCTGAACTACTTGAACTAGGAGTATCCTATACCTGAACTACTTGAACTAGGAGTATCCCATACCTGAACTCAGTATCCCACACCTGAACTACTTGAACTAGGAGTATCCCATACCTGAACTACCTGAACTCAGTATCCCACACCTGAACTACTTGAACTAGGAGTATCCTATACCTGAACTACTTGAACTATAGGAGTATCCCATACCTGAACTCAGTATCCCACACCTGAACTACTTGAACTAGGAGTATCCTATACCTGAACTACTTGAACTATAGGAGTATCCCATACCTGAACTCAGTATCCCACACCTGAACTACCTTACCTAGAGGAGTATCCCATACCTGAACTACTTGAACTAGGAGTATCCTATACCTGAACTACTTGAACTAGGAGTATCCCATACCTGAACTCAGTATCCCACACCTGAACTACCTGAACTAGGAGTATCCTATACCTGAACTACCTGAACTCAGTATCCCACACCTGAACTACTTGATACTAGAACTAGGAGTATCCCATACCTGAACTCAGTATCCCACACCTGAACTACTTGAACTAGGAGTATCCCATACCTGAACTACCTGAACTCAGTATCCCACACCTGAACTACTTGAACTAGGAGTATCCTATACCTGAACTACTTGAACTAGGAGTATCCTATACCTGAACTACTTGAACTATAGGAGTATCCTATACCTGAACTCAGTATCCCACATACCTGAACTCAGTAAACTACTTGAACTATAGGAGTATCCCATACCTGAACTACTTGAACTATAGGAGTATCCCATACCTGAACTCAGTATCCCATACCTGAACTACTTGAACTATAGGAGTATCCCATACCTGAACTCAGTATCCCATACCTGAACTACTTGAACTATAGGAGTATCCTATACATGAACTACTGAACTCCATACCTGAACTCAGTATCCCACACCTGAACTACTTGAATCCTATAGGAGTATCCCCACCTACTACTGAACTCAGTATCCCACACCTGAACTACTTGAACTAGGAGTATCCTATACTCCTATACCTGAACTACTTGAACTATAGGAGTATCCCATACCTGAACTACTTGAACTAGGAGTATCCTATACCTGAACTACTTGAACTAGGAGTATCCCATACCTGAACTCAGTATCCCACACCTGAACTACTTGAACTAGGAGTATCCTATACCTGAACTACTTGAACTAGGAGTATCCCATACCTGAACTACTTGAACTAGGAGTACTACCTGAACTACTTGGAGTATCCTATACCTGAACTACTTGAACTAGGACTTGTAGGAGTATCCTATACCCTGAACTAACTATACTTGAACTAGGAGTATCCCATACCTGAACTACTTGAACTAGGAGTATCCCATACCTGAACTCAGTATCCCACACCTGAACTACTTGAACTAGGAGTATCCTATACCTGAACTACTTGAACTATAGGAGTATCCCATACCTGAACTGAGTATCCCACACCTGAATTATGAATATCCCACACCTGAACTACCTTACCTAGGAGTATCCCACACCTGAACTACCTGAACTAGGAGTATCCCACACCTGAACTACCAGAACGAGGAGTATCCCACACCTGAACTATGAATATCCTACACCTGAACTACCTGAACTATGAATATCCCACACCTGAACTACCTGAACTATGAATATCCCACACCTGAACTACCTGAACTATGAATATCCCACACCTGAACTACCTGAACTATGAATATCCCACACCTGAACTACCTGAACTATGAATATCCCACACCTGAACTACCTGAACTATAGGAGTATCCCATACATGAACCAGAAGTATCCCATATTTTGTAGTTTTATTTTTTATATGACAACGGTCTTGCAATTAGGTGCAGTATCTCTCATTTTTAACTTTCTGAATTGTACAATCAAGTCAAAAGTCGACCACTTTGTCCCTCTAATTATCGATAATCACCAGTTCATATTTTTGTTGCCAATATTTGGACCTGTCGGTTGTTACGTGATTTCGGCATCATTGCCCCTTAAAATCGAAAACATTGAGGCTAAATGAGACACCCTGGATAAACCATATCCTAAACTGAACGCCGCCATAAGGCCTTGGTCAATGGGAACTCAGTTTCATTTCGAAACCAAGTTTATCGGGCCGGAAATGTGTGTTACGAATGCAAGGTTCGACCTCTTAAAAGTTTCAAGCCGAGTGTTTGGTAGAACTTAGTGGTCTGTCCCCAACTATCCCGTCGGACCTTCTAGCTGATTTCCAACAGATTGCCTCAGAACCTCCTGATCGATGTCAACAATTAACGGAGATATATGGCCAACGAGATCAAAGTACAACTAACCCCTGTGAGATTGTTTTAAAAATATTTTCAATATATAAGCTGAATAGTTGGTGGGTTCAGTATTTTTTGATTTGAACCTTGCGTTTATGAGTTATAGAGGTTTGAAATCTCAATATGCAAATTTGATGACGACTACTAAGGAATTTGCCATACCTTATTTAGCATTTTTTTGAAATGGGGAAAAAGTTATAAAATCATTCATAAAGACTGAAAATATTCTGTAAGTTTTCAAATGTCAATAATCAGCACAAGGGCGATTTTGTAAAATAAATGATTCCTTAGTAGACGTCATCAAATTTGCATATTGAGATTTCAAACCTTTATAACTCATAAACGCAAGGTTCAAATCACAAAATACTGAACCCACCAACTATTCAGCTTATTTTGAATATATTTTGTAAAACAATCTCACAGGGGTGAGTTGCACTTTAATAATGCGTTCCTTGCCCCTATGAGCGACTACGATCCAATATACTTAGAAACGCAATGCGGTAAATTTACCAATAGATGAAAGGTGAAATAAATATTCTCAAACTCATTAATTATTCATGAGGTAACCAGCCAATCCGGTGCATCAAATCCAGTCACATGATGGACCTGGAAACTCCGGAAAGTCTGCTCAAGAGTACTTTGAAATGCATTTCAAAGTCCAAGGACTTTGAAATGATGGTTTCAAAGTACTCTTTCCTGAGTTCTTATCCCTCATATAACAATCATCGGGACCTTCAATCTGAAAGCAGGCTCTACTTCATGCTACTCAAGAGTCCAACACATGTGGGATATTATTTATATACGATGTACTCGACTCTGCGCATGAGCAGAGAATATGCAGACTGGAATTCTTGCTTTTCCGGGCTAAAATCTTGCAACTCTTTATTTATTGCCTTTAGGCCATTGCATGTAATAATTAATGAGTATGAGAAGTCGTTCCAAAACCTCGAATTCGGACTAGACGGGGTTTCCCCGTCTAGTCCTCATTCTCGGCTTTGAAACATTACATGAAATATTGTGATATATATATAGGACATCTTCATATACACTACAGTTTTACCCCGAAAGTTTTACCTCAATATAAATAGACGTGGGAATACCCCACATTTATATTACTATATATTAATAATAAAGTGTTACAACCAATTCAGTAGCGTTTGAATGTATTCTCCACTCATTCTCGCACTCTAGATTACCCGACTCGTGTGTCTTTTCACAAAAATCGCTCAGCTCTTTGAAATTTTGAATCCCTACTTGTACTCGAAACCATATGATTACATATACTAATTCATTGGATTCTAATACAATTCATTGTGTTTCAAAGAATTCCTTTATTTCCCATCATCAGATTTAACGACTATTAATTACATCAATACTTTTTTTACCCGATTTAACAGTTGATTTTGGCCTAAAAACGCACTTTACATTTGCATTCTTTCAATCATGAGCTTATTATATTCTATGATATTTTAACGACTTTTATGTCAATACTTTTACCCGATTTAACAGTTGAATTTGGCCTAAAAACGCACTTTACATTGGCATTCTTTCAATCATGAGCTGGTTATATTCTATGATATTTTTTGTTGATTCAAAAACCACCGATACGCCAGTGAACCACGTCTTGCGGGCTCCTTGGCGGTCAGCGACCTTCCATAACATACCATTCGCCATGTCGTTCACTGAAAATCGAGGAAAGTAATTCCACGTCTGCCTTTTGATGACATCGATGTTCTTTGCACCAAATCCATAAAAATGGTTCTGGAACTTATACTGGACGAGGACGCGGCCAAGGGATGACAAGCGGCTACTCATCTGATAGGAGACGGACGACAGATCGGTACTGGTGTCTGCAGGGGTGGTGCAGTTTCCTCCGTACAGCGAGTACTTTGAAATCCTTCGCGACCATACGCTGTGTTCTCGTTTCTGGAAAACGTTGCTGAGCCACACATCGATCGGTTTTGGGGTTTTACAATGCTCAGTGGAGTCAAAGAGAGTCGTCGTAAACCAAGTATTCGAAAGACGACGGAATGCCTTCTCTTGTGGAGTGAGGTTGGTGATGACTTTGAGAGCTTCTCGTGCGTCAGCCGCCCATATCAGGTAATCGAATGACTCGGTCTTTCCACAGTTGAAATGGATTTTGATGCCTCTGCGATTGCGCCGTATTTTTTTGATGTTGACGTTCAATCTTACGTTGGCATGCTCTGCAAGTTTATCTGTTATCTGCATGAACCCATGACGAAACATTGACGTAACACCAGCACGACCAGTAGCAACACTCACGGCAACAGAGTACAAGAATTCCGGTGTATTCCAGATCATTCCATAAATGGTAGACACTTTATCCAGATGTCCGTATCCTTGCATGGTATGACCAACCGTCATGACAGGAATCAAAGCAAGAAGGTCGTTTTCCTTAAGAAAAGTCAGGAAAGGCTTATTCAATTGTCTAAGGACTCTTTTGGACGGCTTGTTCATCAGACCGTACTGGTACTTGCCAAACATCTGGCGATGAAGGATCGAGTAGCGAGCTGTTGTGTCAAGAAATGTTATGACGGCTTTGATTGGGTCACGTACACCAGTCAGATCATAAATGTATTTCAAGGCAAAATGTCGTAAGTCCGTGGGTGTGGTAGTGTTATCAAACCAGATGGCACGTAGGTTCGAGGGGTTACCAATGATGTCATCCGATGGTATACCCAGCTCCTTTGCAAGTGGAATCACACTTTGATCATAAACAGCAGTCAGGTAGCACGCGCCCATCTCGTGGGGATAGCCTCGATGGTTTAAGCTCATAATTTTCCCACCAACTCGGTTCTCCTTCTCCAAGACCACAACGTTATTGTACCCTTTCTTCTTGAGTAGATACGCCATGTGAAGACCCCCGATCCCAGCACCGACGATTGCAATTTTTTGGTTGGGTTTTGGCTTTGAGATGAGACATCGAAAGGGTCTTCCTTTGGATTCTTGGGGACTGGTAACAAGTTGACGAAGTTTTTCAAGTGCTTCCCTTAGTCGACTGATGGGAGATTTTTCCATCGCAGATGCTTGAAAAGCAATGCAAGCCAAGACTGAAACGAAAATGGCTGTGGTGATCAAGCGGACCATTGTTGCTTGGTGTTTGTTGTTTTTCCTCGGAATATCTGAAATATAAAAGTGATTGAGTTCATAAGATATACGATAAAATAATTGCTCACTTCCCTGCTCTCTTCCCTGCTCTCTTCCCTGCTCTCTTCCCTGCTCTCTTCCCTGCTCTCTTCCCTGCTCTCTTCCCTGCTCTCTTCCCTGCTCTCTTCCCTGCTCTCTTCCCTGCTCTCTTCCCTGCTCTCTTCCCTGCTCTCTTCCCTGCTCTCTTCCCTGCTCTCTTCCCTGCTCTCTTCCCTGCTCTCTTCCCTGCTCTCTTCCCTGCTCTCTTCCCTGCTCTCTTCCCTGCTCTCTTCCCTGCTCTCTTCCCTGCTCTCTTCCCTGCTCTCTTCCCTGCTCTCTTCCCTGCTCTCTTCCCTGCTCTCTTCCCTGCTCTCTTCCCTGCTCTCTTCCCTGCTCTCTTCCCTGCTCTCTTCCCTGCTCTCTTCCCTGCTCTCTTCCCTGCTCTCTTCCCTGCTCTCTTCCCTGCTATCTTCCTTGCTTTGATGCCCTCTAGTATATCGTCTATATTAAGCCGAAGTGCACCAATTAAAACTTTCTAGACTAGCGCTAAGTTGATATATTTTCTTATTGAAATACTTTTGTGGAATAAGTAAAAAAGTAGACGTTCTAATAGCGTTCACTCGGACTACTGATATTGAGTAGTCTCCTTTGCAGCCGTCGAGAGCAGAGAATTGGTAGCTTCAAAAATGCAAGGTTTCTGGTTAGATTTCACTCAAAGAAAACATAATGCTATTTAACCGAATTTTTAATAGATATCGCAGCGTGACTAAAACAGTGTTTGGTCACTCGTTGCGTGACTCGGTACAACATGCATATATTTTTCTGGCTGATATGCTAAATATTAACCAGAATTAAGGAAACAAACTTCGCATATAAACGGAGATCTACAGTCCTTTCTCATGCTTAGTGTCACTGAATTATCATTATGAGTATTTACATATAATATAACTGCATAACTTTCTCTAGTATGTCATGATCATTGTATTGTATTCACAACAGCTTCTGTTGATACAATAACAATTACGCTCGATCGCGCGCGAGAAGAAGAAGACCGCAAAAGCAATATTTTGTGAAGCATTTATTGTACCAATAACAATTAAAATGCAAAAAATAATAATATAGTCATCATATTCACCTTAATGTTTACAAGTTTAAAGTGTTTTTTTCCGCATGATTATTTCCGGGGGGGGAGGGGTACTACCTTTGTCCAAGTGGTAGGGGTGATCGGCGGTCCTTTTAAGGTTGAACATATTTCCTGTGTGTACCTTTTAGGGTTCATATATGTCGTACCTTTTCCTTTTAGGGGTTGAAATCAACATGGCTTCAACAGCTCTTTTAATTTATGCATACCTTTTAGGGGTCGTTTTCAAATCCGATCGCCGATCACCCCTACCCCATCGTGGTACGGTCAGCATGTGATAAGTTGCCATGGTTTCGACTTTTGAGACAATCGAACCCCTGAAACAGACATTCCTCTCAAATTCCTCGACGCAAAATCGGACAGACGACACAAACTGCAGATTTAAACTCGGCCTACCACAGGTAGTCCGAGTAAAAATGTTGTAATTTTTACGTGCTTTTGACCTTGTTTTAAAATATCATGTCAGATAGGGGGTGCGCGTGGGCATGGAAACTAATTAGAGCCTTTATATGTTACAATGATTTTGATATGACTTCAGAAACTGAAAAGGCTGAAAAGGCTGAAAAGACTGAAAAGGCTGAAAAGGCTGAAAAGGCTGAAAAGGCTGAAAAGGCTGAAAAGGCTGAAAATACTGAAAAGGTTGAAAAGGTTGAAAAAGCTGAAAGGTTGTAATGGTTGTGGTTTCGGAGCTGAACTTGAATTTGTCATGTTTGTGAATAAGTCTTGAGAGAATCTTCACTGATTTGATATACAATATCGTCTTTGCAACCACAGCACTTTAACTCACGATTAACTCGATTGACTGCTAACAAGCCTCCTATACAGTTTCGTTGCCCAAAGCGATTTCACTGAAGAAACATCGCATCTCAGTAAACACAGTTCTGGCTTGAGTTTGTTTAATCTGACATGCTTTACCATCATATAAAGAGCAAACCATTAACATATCACGAAGTCTGATACTGCATGTATTAGGCATCTACTGTATCTTGATAAGAAAAGTATTGAATTGACGTGCGTGTGAAAACAAGCAAAAACGGTCAGTTCCAAAACGTGTAAAACACTGTCATATTTCGCACTGTAGGATGACACATTGTGTAATAAACCTTGGCATTTTTCATCGTCGCGAGAGGAGCCACCTTGACGACATAGCAGTCTTTGAAAAAGCTATCGAAGTCGATATGATTTTGAAATTTCGAATCGTAGAAGTTCAGTGGAGTCCATTAAGTAAAAATATCGCCAAAATATATTTTCTCCCAACTAGCCGTCATTATAAACCGACAACGCCGTCTCAAAATCGCGTTTAGTTTATAGGAATTCCAGTAAAAAACATTGGGCTGAGAAGTTCTCGATCCCACCAGAACGCGTAAACCGATTGAGCAGCCCGATTGATGTGTTTTTCAGGCCCCAGTTGCACGAAAGGTGAATAGCGCTATCCACTATATCTATTAGCGCTATCTATCTATTATCCTTTGGATAGGATTTATCCGGTGGATAGCGGCGCTATTCACCTTTCGTGCAACCGGGGCCAGCAATTTAAAATGTTCCATTTAATTCTAGTAATTACTTTAAACACTACTTTTAAACAAATAATAATTCAAATACTTCAAATCAAAGACATGGATTTTCATGATACAATAGCAAACACAACGAGTACTCCAGGTCGCAATAAACTCAAAAGCAAAACACCGTGTTGTTTTTCAGTAGTCATGATATCAACAAGTAGTTTCTCATGCGACATATATCCTCTTGTTTTTAAGACCAAAACATTTAGACCACCACAGGTTTAGCTTTGTCTAGTTACGTGATGTAAATAGAAGATAAGATTAGGTTTCACTATCAGGACTGTCGAGCATACATCTTGCGCGCACTCTCTAGATATCTTGTAGTTAATTGCGAACCAATACTGAGGTTGTAGTTCAGGTCGTGCTTGAAAGTACAGACCTAAGATAGGAACGTGGATGAGTAAGGAATTCCTTCTGACAACTGACCACACTTACTAAGGGAAGTATTTCTGGTCGTCCTGGCTCTGCCTCAGCTTGTGTACGATCGTTCGCAAAGCTTGTAATTAGCTACACTGGTACAATTCAACGAGCTGGCAATCCAGAAAGATCCCGTAAAGGACTAGTCTTACAGTGTATTGACGTGAAATGTCAAAAAATTCAACTTATCTCTTCCGATATACAATATTTAGAAATCATTATATGCATAGTTCAGTCCTTCCAAATCCATCGAGGGGAACAAAGTTTTCCGACAAAAAGGACATATATTATTATTATTATATAAAGATATGAAACCATTCAGTTGAATTGCAATTCTGTTTAAATTCGACACAAAACTTTCCATTTCAGTCGAGATCGTTAATTGATCAAGGAAACCCGTATTTGAACCTCAAAATGCATTCATGAAGCTAGCTTTATATATTTGAGATCAGAAATTATTGTTACACAAGACTACATGTACTTACACTTGGTGAGTAGATCAGCTTGTTTCACTGCTTTGGGGTTTCTCAGTTGCGTAATTTCAGATCAATGCTTCAAAGAACACTGAATGAGTGGAATAATGATGACGGTTAAGTAACGAAACATTAATGTATTCTTGATATGGACGGGGGGTGTCAACTCTAAGAAGGCTTGTTTCGGGAGAACGACGAAATATTTCCGGGAATTTGAACATATTGCCGGGAATCGGGAGACTCGAGAAATTTATCGGGAAATCACAAATAATGAGACACTGTAGAAAATATTCGGGACATCGAACACCATTTGTATCACGGTTTTCCCCTTCTGACCGAACGCTAAACTGTGGTGAACAATGCAATCTTTGATTTCATTTCAGTCTTGTCAAACTGGTGACCCTAAAAATTTCGTTTTTTTGCGGGAAAGCCAATGAAAATCTCGGGAGGATGTTCGAAATTTTCGGGTTTCGGGAGCATCTCAATACTATACACAGTAGTGCTCAAATAGGCCTTCTTAGAGTTGACACCCCCCGTATATGGTGTGATACGTCGCGCGATACTTTTACTAAAAGCGATTCTCCACAACATTTTCGGATCGATTATTCAAATCAATATTATACACACTTATTGAAATCCACGGTAACCTGCTCATGTGTGGCTGATAACCATGATGTAATGTCCCTGTTGTAATTGAGGATTAATTGCTTGGTAAAACCACCCCCAGCTGACTCTGATTATTAAAGTATTTTCAGATACAATTCTTCACATCCAATCCACAGTAGGTAGACATATAACTTTATTTAGACAGTACACGGCAGTGGAGACTGCGGATATACATAAAAACCTCTGTGTGGCTGATAACGTACCATGGTGCGTGCCGCCTGCTCTTTAACAAATCGCAAGCGGTTTTCCATTGTCTGTTATACTCTTATTGACAATGGATCTGTCAAATCCATTGTCAATAAGAGTACAGACAATGGAAAACCGCTTGCGATTTCTTTTTTACAATAACAAAGTCAAAAAACATCCAAAAGCAAGGACAAAGTTTGAAAGAAAAACTGTTTCAAGCGCGCGCTGGATCCGTAGGCGAGCGATTCGTCATTCTATGTGTCTGTCCTCTTTACGCTCTGTTATTGTAAAAACTGAATTATATATTAATTAGCCATTAACAAAACGAGCAGGGGACTGGGAACGAGTTTATTAGAATTAATGCAATTACGAAATTAAGTTCATGACATGAAAAAGCATGTTGAAATTAGCATCTGTGCAAAGTTTGATGTGATTTGAGCGAATTCTGTCGGAATTATAAGCTTTTGAAATTGTGTTGTCCCTCCAAAATTTTACAGTGAATGTATGGTTTGGATGGACAGCGTCAAAAATTTACAGAGTTTGTATGGGAAAATAGACATATTTGATGCCCTCTAGCGTCGTCAATATTAAGCCGAAGTTCACCAAACTTTCCAGACTAGCTAAGTTTGATCTGCTCTCTCAGAAAATGATGCCCATTTTTGCTAGTTTCTTAATTAATTAGTTTTACGGACTAGGTCCCAGTCCCCTGCTCGTTTTGTTAATGGCTAATTGAGTATGGTCTGGGTAAACCTCCCCCGGCTTACTGATTATTCAAAGTATTTTCAGACAAACTTCTTCGCATCCACGGTAACTTTTCTCTTTGTACTACTTGAACATCACTTCCCTCTTTGTACTACTTCAGCATCACAAGAACAAAGAATAAAACATGCAAACTCTGTCAATGAAACTACTGGTATCAAAATGTGCCGGCTAAAATGACATCTTTGAACTGATTGCCGCACTGACCATGAGTGCGTCAGTGCACCAGGTTCGGCCAAACAATATTTCATTTCTTCGTTCACATAAAAGCATAATAGAAATTGTATTTACACCTGTTTTCAAAAACGTTGACCAAACAGAAATAGCAAAATAGCAAAATAGGAATTTTAATTAACGGTACCTTATTAACATAGGAAACAATAGGAAAGCATTCAAACTGAATACCGTAGAAATACGAAAGTAACGGCTACCCGAAAGTAACGTTAATTTTGAGACCTTTCTAGTAATTTAAATTTCTAGTAATTCCCGAAAGAAACATATCATTTGGTAAACGGAAATGACAAGAACAGGAACAAGCATTTAAGTTCATGAAAGCTCTGTATTTAATACAATAACTCAGTCGAACAGGAACATTTATTCAGAAGTCTTATTTAAGTCTTATGAAGATTATTAAAGTGACATAATGCTTATTCCACGGTTGTGTTTACGACGAATTTCGCGATCGTCTTCAATTATTCACGTATTTTAGCTGCCCGAAGTAACGGCTACCCGAAAGCTACCTCTCAGCCTCTACCTACAATCTCTGATATCGATCACAGTCTGTTCTCTTTTCTCCAGCTAGTTCATGAAGCCGTAAATCGGGTTTCTCTAAAATGCTATGTATTAGAAGATACTCTTCGTGGAGATGCAATAATAATAATAATAATAATAACTCGTGACAACAACTTGTGCAGCCATTAGGCCGGCCTGACAAGGCGCCGTGACTAGCATATCATCGACATATTCTGCATGCTAACAGTACTTGTAGAAATAAAAATATTTGCAGCAAAATTTCTTCATCTTTCTGCAGAAGCAGATATTTTGCCCATATAATTCTATTTCGAAGGTCTTCCGAGTATGTTTTCGGCATGTCTGCACCGCAGTTGTTTTCTGCTTGAATGCTTTACCTTTGTTTCTATGTTAATAAGGTACCGTTAATTAAAATTCCTATTTTGCTATTTCACTATTTCTGTTTGGTCAACGTTTTTGAAAACAGGTGTATACATATAAATGAATAAAGAAGAAATAACCACGTTACAACACACTGACTTCAACCACTACAGAAAAATCGAGCCGGGATTGTAATACGTATTCCAAATATGGTATGAGCGTATAGCGGCGAATGGCAACCCGTTTTTTTATTTCCTAGGATTGGACTTATAATTTTTTTCATCCAATTATTAAAACTTCTTAACCTTTTAAAACTATATATCAAATCGATTCATCAAATTAATCACTTTATAGCCTGCCCCATCCCCATCCCCATCTCCATCAGCTTAACCCTAACCCTCCGCCGTTTAACGCACTTGACCACGAGGGATTACACTGCCAAGTTCTGCATTTTTTCTAGCTTTCGAAAATATTTTGCATTGCAACCTATTAGCCAAATTGGGGCCACTATTAATAAGACTTATCCGGTGGATAGCGCTGACCACCTTTCGTGCTTTAACCAGGGCCTGGATATGCTTCACGAAGTTTGTGAACAGTTTATCAAACTTTGTGAATATTCCCATGACGTCATCAGAAAGGAATGCACCGAATAACATACGGTACCATGTCCACCATATAGGGGGTGATTCATTCACTGGGAGAGGAGGAAATGATTGTCGACTTAGTAAAAAATATGTCTGACACCATGGACACTTCTACATGTACACCCCATTGATTTTAGAACTGACATAATGTTCTCTAAAACGGACCACGACAAATATAGGCTCAACGACTTTTTCGACTAATTCGGGAAACGTGTGTTCTGTTTTCGGGAACAATCTTCAATATTGAACTTGAACTGATTTTTATAAAAGTACTTTGAACTTTGAATATTGAACTGATTTGATGATCATGTTCTTATTCCTTTTTTCTATATGCATTTTAATTTTTTTTTTAAAAGCATTGCGTATTTTTTTAATACGTTTTTTTTAAAGAAATAAAGTATTATTATTATATTATTATTATTATTGTTATGTGGCAAATATTATGTAGACATAAATAAGAATGAATTAAATATGACTAGAAGTGAAAGAACTCAGAAAAAAATGGAACTCTGAATTTTTTCTTTTTTTCTTTAGAGTTTCTTTACACTTCTCGTCATATTCAATTCTGTAGAGGTCGAATATTTGCTTCTCTTGAACGCTCGTTTATTTTTCATACAGTCGAGTTTTACATTAGATGAGTTGACGAGACGAGTTGACACTCGACGAGGTTCAAAGAGTTGCGTCCCTGGAATGACCCAACAGTATATGAAAGAGTGCACGTGCTCCCTACTACGTCATGACAGTAATTAACATACATGCAGATTTCAATCTTACATTCCGGCTCCTAAATGGAGCTCGCTACATTTACACAATCAGATTAAATCGTCCATATAACAAAATTTAAATCGAACGTATGGCTATACTCTGTTATCAGTGTTCATTGCTCTTGGTCTTGGATAGATTCTAGCAGTACAATCTTGGTTACTGGGCGGACCAAGACTGAGTTTGTAGTCTTCACAGTTACACTTCTGGTGTATCCATCATGTTTGTTTGGATGTACTTCGATCACGCGTCCAAGTGGCCAGGATGACCTTGGTTGCCTTTCATCGACTACTAACACCACATCGTCGACACTGAGATTCTTTGATGGTTTCAGCCACTTCTGCCTTTCTTGAAGTTGCGGCAAATACTCTTTGACCCACCTGCGCCAGAAAATATCCGCCATATATTGGACCTGGCGCCATCTTCGTCGCGAGTAATTGTCTTCCTTGCAGAAGATTCCTGGTGGCATGTTTGGGCAAGGTCTTAGCAAGAGGAGATGATTTGGTGTCAATGGTTCTGCGTCTCTTGGATCATCAGAACATTTGGTGATTGGGCGGCTGTTGATAATCGACTCAACCTCGCACATGAGGGTTGAGATTCCTTCATCATCAAGTGTTTGTTCGTGTAGTAGAGCGTTGAGCACCTTTCGTACAGTTCTAGTACAGCGTTCCCAAACGCCACCTTGGTGCGAATCTGCCGGAGGGTTAAACTTCCATTCAATGTCTCTCTGTAGAAGAAATTCGTTGATCTGCTGTTGATTCCACTGTTGAATCGCCTCCTTAAGCTCCCTTTGACCACCAACAAAGTTTGTACCATTGTCAGACCTGACGACTTCTGGCTTGCCCCGCCTGGCGATGAAACGTCGTAATGAATTAAGAAAGGAACTGGTTTCCATAGTGTGTACAATCTCTATGTGTACCGCGCGTGTAGTCAGACAGGTATACAATGCTCCATAGCGTTTAACTAAACTCCTTGCTCGTTTGACCATGAAGGGTCCAAAACAGTCCACCCCGACAAATGTAAATGGTGGTTTGTTGGGGGTCACTCTATCAGCGGGTAGATCTGCCATGCGTTGAGTTTCTGGTGGTGCTTGTCGTTTCTTACAGCTAATGCATTGACTTGTGATTCTTCTGACGGTGGCTCTAGCGTTTACAAGCCAGTAAACTTGTCTTAGCAAGGACAGAGTGTGCTCTATACCAGAGTGTCCACCTTGGTCATGGTAATATCTTGCTATCAGTACAGACACGTGATGATTCTTAGGTAAAAGTATTGGATACTTTGCATCAACATCAATTGGTGCATGCTTCAGTCGTCCTCCGACACACAACATTCCGTTAATATACTTTGGATCCAGCTTGTAGATGGGGCTTGTTTTCTTTATCTGCTGTTGTCCTGTAGACTCAAACCGTGCGATTTCGTTGCTGAATGCTTGTCTTTGCACATAGCGAAGGACTTCTCGTTCGGCGAGCTGTAATTCTTGTAAGGTAATCGGCTTTGGCTTGTCGTTGTTGATTGTCTTAACTTCATTCGCCTTTCGTCTTGCTACTGACCTCAGTAGGTTTGCTCGATAGCGCAGTATCCAAGCTATGCACTTCTTAATTCGATACCACGATGAGTACATAATATACGTGTAACTGGATCAGGTTGAGCAACTGTAACAACTGTGGCGACTTTAGATTCTACTTTGACCTCGGGGTCGTCGTCTTTGACTCTTCCTTGCGTTTCGGGTTGTTTTGGCCATTCAGTTTCTTCTTGCCACAAAAAGCCAGGACCGTTGATCCATCGTTGGCTAGTGATGAGGTCGTTCGCTGATAAGCCTCTAGACGCTTCGTCTGCTGGGTTCTGATTGGTATCAACATGACGCCATTGGTGTTGCTGAGATCCATTGTGAATGGCCGCAATTCTGTTCGCTATAAAGACATGAAAGCGCTTTTCTTGGTTCAAGATGTATCCCAGGACACAGGTGCTGTCTGTCCAATAGAAGGTTTCATCAATGTCTATGTCTAGTTCTTGATTAATCATGTTGCCAAGTCTCGTTGCAACCACTGCAACAGACAGCTCTAATCGAGGGATAGTGACCGCTTTCATAGGAGCTAACCTCGACTTTCCCATCATGAAAGTACAGTGGATCTCTCCTTTGCTGTTAACAACTCGTAGATAAGACACAGCGCCGTAGCCTTTCTGAGATGCATCAGCAAAGTTATGCAGCTGAGTTGACACTCCTTCACCAAAGTTTTTTGGCTTTAGACAACGATCAACAGTGAAGTGTTGCAGATGAGGAAGTTGTTCCAACCAAGCTCGCCACTTGTCTCGATCTTCTTGTGGTAGTTGGTCGTCCCAATCCAGACCTCTTCTGCATCAATCTTGTAGAAGTTCCTTTGCAGGAAGTAAAAACGGAGATACGAATCCTAAAGGATCGTAAACAGAACTGATGACAGAAAGTACTCCTCTTCTCGTAAGAGGGCTGTCCTTGATCGTGGTCTTGAAACAAAACATGTCTGTTTCAACGTTCCATAAGATTCCGAGAGCTCTTTCCATTGGTAAACGATCAAGATCAAGATCCTTTACTGAGCTTGCTCTCTCGGACTCAGGTACAGATTCAATAACATTTCTGGAGTTAGAAATCCATTTTGTCAAGCGAAAGCCTCCTTTGCTAAGAAGCTTACGCAGTTGATCTACTAGATGAATAGCTTTGCTTTCGTTCTCTACGGATGTGAGGCAGTCATCCACGTAGAAGTTTTCGTTGACCATTTTAACTGTCTCTTTGTCAAAGTCTTGTTCGTTGTCTTTCGCAGTTTTTCTCAATCCAAAACTAGCACAACTCGGGGATGATATCCCTCCAAAAAGGTGTACCAACATTTGATGCTCCTGTGGTGTCTTATTTAAATCACCGTCCGGCCACCACAAGTAACGTAGGTAGGTGCGATCTTTAGGGGAGACATGAACCTGATAAAACATCGATTCGATGTCTGCCATAACAGCAGTTTGTTCCTTTCTAAATCTTGTCATCACCCCGACTAGAGTGTTGGTGAAGTCTGGTCCTTGCATCAGACGTTCGTTGATAGACGTTCCTTGAAACTTGGCCGCACAGTCAAAGACCACCCTGACTTTGCCAGGTTTGTGAGGATGAATCACAGGGTGGTGAGGAAGGTACCATGCAGGTAGCTCTGTACGGTTCAGTTGATCTTCAGGTACTTTCTGGGCGTAGCCCTTCCCTGAGAGAGTTTGCATAAACTCTGAATACTTGCGATGAAGCTCTTCATCTTTGGTCAGTCTCTTCTTTAACATAGCTAAACGTCGTTCAGCAAGCACTTTGTTGTTCGATAGGTTTGGTGGATACACTCTCCATGGGAGTGCGACTTCATAATATCCGTTGACAAGTTTCGCTGTTTCTTCCATAACTTGTAATGCTCGCACATCTTCTTGAGACATCGCCTTGTTGATATTGTCACGTGTATCGTTGAATTCTCTGTCACAAAAATGTTCAAACTGAACATTCAGTTCAACATCCGAGTGGATGCGATTAACCTTGCAAGTTGTGTTAACAGATTTTCTTGAGTGGTCCATTGCCAGAAATCAGAGACATTTTGCGTCTACGATTATTTGTGTCAGCGGAGTTACCCAGAATCAAAAGATTATGCTCAAATTCATGTAAACTATGTGAAATCTGAATCACAAACTAATAGTGTGAAGCGATCTTGATCATACATCCTCTACATTTTAAAATAATTGCAAATTTAGCAAAAAGATACGAAAATGGTATTTACCACAGGAAGCCCAAAGTTGAACCCCCTCCCCTCCATCGTCTCTCCTATTTCTCGCTTTTTGAGCCTAACTCAGCTAACTATCTCTGGGTTTCCTGTGTAATCTAACAGACCAGGCTACTTATGTAAACATGGCGATCCAAATAATCTTGACAGAAGCGTTTACCGAGTGAAAAACAACGGTGAAAACAGTATATTTACTCAGTATGCTTCTGTATCGGCGAAAGTGGAATTTAGCTTATCTTTGGCTGGACTTTGTCATATTAGAAGTGGAATTTATGGCCAAACAAGTGTGATATTCTGTGAGTTTAGATGACGTCCTTTCGAACTGGCTATCGGGAAAGTGTGTACCACGCTCGACGAAGCTGCTACCGGACTCCAACTTTTAGGAATTTACTCAATTTGGCGGCCTTTTACAGTAAATGATAGAGGTGAGATGTTGTTGAGAGAGCGATTTTTGAAATCGATTTTCAGTTGTCATACTTTATTTTCGCTTGATTGTAAGAAGTGTACTCGATTCGAGCACCCAAAACATTAAACTTGTGAATTAGCTATCGGGAGTTTGCATCCGAAGTTTAGTTCTTCAGATATTTCTGATTTTCTATGTTTTGCCATACATTTCTACCATTTCTCTTTGATATGTAAATGTACGAAAAGGTTATGAATAATGAGCTGCGCGACCAGGCATGTCTCTGATTTCTGGGTATGCCATTTACTGTCCAACCCAATCGCGTTTTGACTGCGTAGGGTCCACCATTGCAACTTCTCTTTACTTCTTGAGGCTCTAGAGCGAGTGGGACGTCGTTTCCGATTAGTAGTTCAATGTCCGCGTTTATACGAGTCAACGCGATTCCTTGAAGGTGTGGCCATTGGTTCACATCATCCTGACGTGGAATATCTTCGTTACTAACTGGAAGCTTCGTTCGCGTATAGACATTTGACAGTTCTACAGTGTTCTTTTCATCAAGGTCGCATACCACTAAACTGACTACTTTACTTTTGCTCTTAACGTTCTCATTGTCCATCGTTGTGAGGGACAGTGTTGTTTCCTTTCCAGATATTCCAAGTCGATTAATCAAATGTTCCGTGCAGAAAGACGTGTTTGATCCTGAATCAAGAAATGCGTAGGTTTCGATCACAGTGTACTTTTCCTTTAGCTTTGACTTTCACTGGAACTACAGACAGGGCTGTTCGCATAGTACCGGCCCCAGTGGCAGTACACAGCCCATCAGCAACATTAACGTAATTATTCTTCGATGAAGAACAGTTCACCTTTGCAGAAGAGTCATTCGTCGCGTTGGCAATCGTTGGTTGTTCTCTTTTGAACGTTGTACTTCCATTTCCGGGAGGATGTAAAAACGTGCTGTGCTTTCGATAGACAATCTTGCAGTCCGAAACTTTGCAAAAGTTGTCTTTGGGACAAGTCTTAGACAAATGTCCAGTCTGAAGACAGTTGTCACACAAGCCCTTTTCACGCACAAACTTTTGCCTTTCTTCAACAGATTTACCTTTGAATGCGTCACAACGTGCAAGCCAGTGATCACCTACACACATATGACACTTAGCGCGGGGCGTTGAGTTTTCAAACTCGTTGTCTGCCTTTGGACTTGAGGTACTTGTCGCAGCTTGAGTAGAGTAGGTGGAAACCTTTCTTGTGGGTGTGGTTCTTTCTGTAGTCCTCTTGGCTTTAGGAAAGTCGTGGTTCTTTGTGTCGTAGACTATTGTTCCAAATATTGGGTGATTCGCAGCTCTTGCCTTTGTTTCAACAAACTTCGCTATATCTCCGATGGTCACTTCTCGTCCTTTCACTTCTTCTGTGATGTCGTCGGCTACGTCACGCCATCTCTGTCGTAAGTTGAAGGGTAACTTCTCGATAATTCTTTGTAGCGCGTCGGGGTTTTCAATTTTATTTAGAAACCCGATCTCTTTCAAAGTGTTCTTACAACTTATCAGCATGACAGAATATCTCTGTAAGGCTGTACCATCTTCAGCTTTTATGGGGGACATCTTCGTGATTTTGTCGACATATGCGCTAGCGATTCTATAATTCTGTCCATACTTGCTCTTTAATAGTTGTCTCGCGGTTTGATATCCTTCTTGGGGGCTCATCGACAGGCAGCTACGCATAAGTTCTTTGACATCATCCTCCGTATACTGAATAAGATAGAATAGTCTAGAGCTGTTACTGCTGGTTTTTGATTCTATCAAGGTTTCAAAGGCTTTGATGAAATTGCAGTATTCTATAGGATCGCCTGAAAACACGGGGAGATCTGGTTGTGGTAATGTCAATGCGACAGTTTGTTCTCTTTGTTGCTTCAGTAGTTCTTGCACTTGTTTGTTTTGCTGTTGTTGTAGTTGTTGTAAATCCGCCATACGACTGACGGCGTTTTCTGTCGATTCCATGTTTTGGTTCACTGACGACTCCTTTGGACAATGTTGACATTTGGGTTTCCATTCCGGTACGTTTGGATCAAGTCAAGTAGAGTGTCATTTACTGTAGGGTTTAGCGATGGAGAATTTTTCCCGCCAGAATTTCCCACTTCGTAATGCGTAGACGTAGATTTGATGTTATCTTCACGTGGGTTTTTATCCGGCAAGACGTCATTAGACATGTGCGTTGTGTTAATTAGACTTTCTGGCGGTTGCTGAGGTGAAATCGACAAGCTTTGGGTTTTAGAGATCTTTACTGCAGATAAGCTTTCTGTTTCCAAATATACACGTTGTTCAGCTTTTATTTTCGCGAGATCCGTTGCCAACGACAGTTCCTTTTTTCTTTGTTCTAATAGTAACTGACTTTCTTCATGTTTGGCTTTAAGTTGAAGTTGTTCCGCCTCTAAGGCTTGACGCATTTTCAGCGTAGATAATTCGGCTTCTAGCACGGCTTTCTTAGCTTTGCCATTGATTGCTTAACTTTAGAGCTCATGAACGATGTTCCTCTTGAACTTCGTGAATACTTAGATGCTTTAGAATTTGATGGGGTAGAAACGTTTGATGAAATGTTACTAATAGAGTCTTCGGGTCTAACTTCAGGTGTTTCAAGTGTTTTTTCTAACCTTTGTTGAGCTGATTGGATCCAGACATCGATCGTGTGAAGCATGTCGCTAACTTTTCGTTCTTCGCAATCGTAATACTCGTGAGAGTCTTCGATTTCGAGTTCGTCTTCCAATAGAGAGTGATATTGTTGATGTACATCGTAGAATTTTCTTAACGCTTCTTCAAGTTGATTTACTTTATTTCTTACTTCGTCGGTGTTGTTGAGGTCCCACACAAGTTCCTTTAGTTCGTTCTTCAATCTTGTGAGAATTCCTTTACGATGGGACCTGGATTTTCTGAGATCATCCATTCCGATTCCAGGAGTCTTTGAACTTTCTGTAGAGGTAGAATATTTGCTTCTCTTGAACGCTCGTTTATTTTTCATACAGTCGAGATTTACATTAGATGAGTTGACGAGACGAGTTGACACTCGACGAGGTTCAAAGAGTTGCGTCCCTGGAATGACCCAGGGAGCACGTGCACTCTTTCATATACTGTTACTACGTCATGACAGTAATTAACATACATGCAGATTTCAATCTTACAAATTCATTATTATTCTTATATTTTCAAGATTTATTGAATATGTTTAACCGAATAAATAACTCATGTTGATTCATTTCTTTCTAAATTTGATGTGTAGTTTCATGCAGAACGGTAGAGAATGGTTTCCCAAAATATTTGGTAAAATTTGCATAGGTACTGATCAATTGAATTTAAAGCGACGAAATCGGTTCACAAGACTCAGTTGTGCTTCTTTTTTTCTGAGGATAAAGACATAATGAGTGCTTTACCCTCTTGAAATAAAGTTGTTGATTGAAAGCTCCATCGCATGCAATCTCAAACAGAATTCAAACAGTCTTTGCAAGATTCGATGAATAATAATAATAATAATAATTTAATAATAAAAATAAAACTTTATTAACGTGTCCAAAAAAATATCTAGTTTACATGATGGTAAACTAATTGGGGACACCTATCTAACCCTATCTATAATGATATTAATACATAAATAAACAAACAAACAAGCCAACAGATGAATAAATAAAATCACTTCAAATATTTGTTGTTAATATTAATAATTCTAAAATACTCGGGAAAATATCTACAGTAGTCGAGGCGTTTGAACAAATATTATAATAATCTGGTTGTAGTTAGAAACAAGGTCCACTCTGACCGCGCACAAGTGAAGTTACAAATCGAACACTCGTTTTTAAAAGACCAAAACAATGGCTTTGATCAAACGTATATAGCTAAGCCAAAGCTAGTCAGTGGAACGTTTAAATAGGTCAATAAAACAAACCATGTAACTTTACTTCACATAGAAAGGCACGCTTATAGATACTTAGATCGACGTCTTACCTGAACCTTTCAACGCTTACACTGAACCAATTCTACTATAGAACTATTTAGATAACTTCCCAGCTTCAGTAATCAGAATGAATGAAAAGAACGTTTGGTATACGTTATATACATAATAAAGAACCATCCAAGCGCGGATATATTCTTCAAATAGTGGTAGGCCCGAACGCGTTCGTTTCAAAGTCGGAAAAAACGATAAAATAAATGTTGGGATATGGCTTTCGCGAAATTTAATTCTCTTTTTTCATTTTCTCTTATCGAAATCGCGAAAATAAAGCCTCGCGAAATGCTGTCTTAACAAAATCGCGAAATTAAGTACGCGCGAAATTAAGTACGAATAAGGTACTTCTGAGAAAACAAAGCGATATATCAGTGAAGTTTCAACTAAATCAAATTTTGAACGATTTACGTAATAGTCCCCCTTTCAAAGGATTTATATAAAGGTTTTAAATAATTTATGTAAACAGGTTATATGTAATAGATACAATATGAGCGGCCGATCTGAGTGGGATTTATCCCATACAGATCGGACGCGAATATTGTATCTGACTTATCGAATCCAACGATGTATAAGTGGATGCTTTACTATAATTTGGATGATAGGAAACAGTTTGGCCGAGAAAATCCTGAGTTAAAGTTGAATGCAAATGAGGACGAATCTCTTGCCGATTTACAGATGTCTGCTACGCTTATGATTTCTATTGTATTTCCCTCATTAATTATTCTTCGATAATGTTTCTTATCATAATTTTTTATTTGAAGGATTTTAAATTGTACGCAGGTGTGTACGTGCGTATATGCACGCTACGCACCTGCAGAATACTATTCCTTTGGAAATCGCTAATAGAGTGCAAACCATATGTCCGTGAAACAGTACTATTACTAAATAGTACTAAATAGTGTTATATCCATTGTTTTCTGTTGTTTCATCAGTGCTATTTAGTACAAATTAGTTAGTACTGTTTCACGGACATATGGTTTGCACTCTACCAGAAGCACATATACCTATATAGCGTATATTTGGCTAATCAACACAATTGACAAGTGACAAGAATTCAATCAAATTCAAAGAAATACTGTTATCGGTCCTAGCATTTTGACAACGTTTGTAGCTAGTGATGACATAGACTTGGTTCCTGTGCTTGGGTTCCAATCGGTTGGTTGAATTTGCCGTTTTTAGGTTGAAAATATTTGAAGTTTCCAATAAGTGTCAAAACAAACTATATTAATCGTTCTTACCAGCTATGTATGTCTTTTCTTCGTGTGGGGTACGTGTTATAAGCGATTTTTTTGTACATTTCCCGATGGCATTTGTACAGACCGACATGCATTAATAGGTATTGTAATTGCGCCATATAATACATGGCGGTCGTCAAGGGTATCGAAGGACTAACGTCTGAAATGTCAGAAATTTTAGTGCTTTTATACGATTTTAAACAGTCATTCTACACAATTTTATATATATATTTCACGGGTTTATGAGAACAATTCCATTCATATATAAAATGTTCTCAAGAGAGGATAGGAATGTGACCAATCAGAGTACAGCAAGTATATATTTTGATTCATATTATGTCTATCGTAGTATAACGATATATATCATCCTCTTAGCGAAGCGAAACTTTCAAATTCCTGCATCCTTACTAGTACTATCCTCTGCTTCCAATTCAAACAGGTCATTCCACAGAAAAGAAGGTGAGGATTGTTTACATGTAACTACTGTTGCTAAATAACACCTACAGCTGCACCACACTGTTCACTTTGTTTATATATATTAACGTTTTCATATGCTAATTAGGCTTACAAACAGTTCTATTTGAGAGCATTGCAAACTCTACAACAACCATGTCCAAACGTACTTACACTAATGTTCATATGACTTGAAATACTATTATCGCACCAATAGAGGCTCGGCATCGAATATGGAATGCAGTGCAAAATACTGTGTATTCGTGACTTGACATACTTTAATACTATGCAAATCGTTATTACTCACGTACATTTTTGCCACAGCGAAGATCAATAGTCGTAAGCCTTATACCGATGACAGTAAAGGGCCGTTTACACGGGCGATTTTATCGGCAACTTTATCGCCGCGAAGTTGCACAAAATTTCGAGCATGTTCGAAATTGCAGCGATTTGGCTGCAATTTTATCGCCGCTTATCGCCGCTACTGAAATCGCCGGTAGTTTACACAGGCGATTTGTGGTTGCAATAACTTCGCGACGATAAAATCGCCGACAAAATCGCCGATAAAATCGCCCGTGTAAACGGCCCTTTATAAGAGATACATTCTATATCCTCGATGCAATGAAAATGAGTTTTTGAGGGATGCCAAAATAAAATAATTTCATTTTACATGCATTTCGCACCAGATTTTCATTCTTGTCTTTCACTATCAAGACCAATGAATCTCAATGTTATTTCCAACTCATAAAGACATCATTTCAAACATTATAACTAAATATCTCCAATATTTGTTCGCGATATATATATATACATGTACAAGTTGTATTGTCGTCACGAAATACAGCTCATTATGCATGCATGCCGTATTATTATGCCGTGAATTCTAAATTAATTAATTTTCCTAACAGCTGATTGGATATCAAGGCCATGCACGCCACATTTCGTGTCGTGATCTGTCTATTTTTCAAACACAATTACCATAGCGATTGTCACGCGTGTCTGGAGCTCACGGCGTAACTAAAACTTTATATGTGACTCCAAGTTTCCTTAAATCAGACATAACACTCTTTTATTTTAGGTTTCCTGAGTTGATTTGTGAATCTAATTTGAATGTTGAAATTTTTAAACCCGCCTTCGCTTTCTAAATTGTACGTAATTCTAAAAAGTTGTTTCAAATTAACTACACTTTCAGAGTCTCAGTAGACGGTTGGCTAAACTTTAGAATATCCTGTCACATTATTTGCATAACTATAGAATCCGTGGAAGAATCTATTGTATTATTCGTCGTTCTCAAAGAGTGCCGCTACTAGAGCTTGATATAGTGACGGAGTATTCTAAAATTCATCGCGTACAATTGCCCATCAATTTGTGTCACGGCCGTGAATTACTAAATAATAGACTGGATAAAGGATTAACAGCTCCGGAATAACGTAGAATTTCGATTTTTTTTACATGTTACAGTACAGTAATTATTTTCCACGATTTTTCGCAATGAAAAGTACTTTTTTCAATTTCCCGCGAAAACTCCGACCCAGGCCTCGCGCGGTTTCACTTCCTGACTCGCAACAAATCCCAACAGTATTCTCGGTCGAAAAAAATCGCGTTTAAATAAAAACCTGGAGCTAGAGAGCATTGTTTCCAAGGCTACACAGGCCTGGCTACACAAACAGTTTGAAAATGGCGGAAGGAGAAGGTTGTTTTGAAGAGAGAAACCTTTGTAAAAGTCCGGGAAATTCGCATCAAGAGCTGGACTATGACTAAAGGAAACCTCAGAAAATCGGTGTTTGCGTTTATGTTCGAAAGAAACAAATCGAATAATTATTTTAGGCAACAAATGTACATCAAATTTCCGCTGTTACATTTTTTGTCGAGGGCATTGCTGAGACACACCAAGCCGCTTCTTCCTTCAGTGTCGTACTTTCCATACAAAAAGACGCCATTCTGGGCCGTATTCAGTCTAAGAAAATCGGTAGATCGCTCAACAACTAAAAGGTAAAAAGCAAACAGACTTAAACCATTGTCGTATTAGTTTTATTTTCCGCTGTTACATTTTTTCCTAATGCTTCTGTTTTATTGTTGCCGAGAGTTGAAAGTATGATTTTCGGCTTCTTCTTTGTAATTCCTCGTGTTTAATGAGCATGAAATGTGACAGGCGTCACTCGATAATATGCAAATTGAATGCAAATTAGCAAAAGTCACCGGAAGTGACACTGAATTGTACGCGATGTGTGTATCCCGCTTTTAACATGCTAATGAGGACGAGAAAATAACAATGGTAATGAGGTGATTGGGGTCGTACTTTCCGGACCTGCCCGGGCGAGTTCGGAAAAACCCGGAAGTACAAGGTTGACTTGCGAAAACAAAGTTTGAACATATTTCAGTCGTGATTTATTAATTAAAATAAATGTTTTATTAATGTGGGTAGTGATTTTGTGGAAGAAACACCAACATCATATCAACTACCACCACCTCGGCACTAACCACAACAGCAGCAATATTCACAACTTCCACCACCACTACACTACAACCACCACCATCACCTCCACTACTACCACAACAGCCACAACCACAATATTCACTACTGCCACTAACCCTAAAATTACAACCACCACTACAACCTTCACTACTACCACCACCACAAAATATTCACCCACCACCACCAACAAAATATTCACCTAACATTACCACAACTATACTACACCACACCACCAAAATATTCACTGCCACACAGCCAAAATATTTAACATCTTTAACACAACTACAACCTTCACTACTACCACCACCACAAACAAAATATTCACCTGCACTATACCACCACATCCAAAATATTTACTGCTGCCACTAATCCTATAACATTACCACAACTATAACCTTCACTACTACCACCACCACAAACAAAATATTCACCTGCACTATACCACCACATCCAAAATATTTACTGCCACTAATCCTATAACATTAACACAACTACAACCTTCACTACTACCACCACCACTACAACCACGATCTTCCCGGCCTACAAACCCCTACCCCTAATACTACTAAGTACTACCACCGACCACCACCACTATTGCCACGGCACCTCGACCCTTAACATTACTACCACTAACCCTACGGTAGCGGCGGTGGCGGCAGTACAGTAGCAATAGGAACCGTCCTTAACTTTATGCTACTTGTAGCAACAACGTTATCGATATGCAAAGGATATTTGGCCCGAAATGAGAGTTGATCCACTCGCCGCACAAATCTGTTTCAACGGATAAATTTGTCTTACCAGAATTTCCGTTATCATTACCTTCACTGTGTACAATCACCACCCTCCAGCCACCATGCACTACTACTACTACTACTACTACTGCTACTACTAGCTACTGCTACTACTACTACTACTACTACTAGCTACTGCCACTGCAACTGCCACTACACCACCACCACCACCACTGCCACTACACCACTGCCACTACATCACTGCCACTGCCACTACTACTACCACTACCACTACCACTACCACTACCACTAGCACCGCCACTACCACTGCCACTGCCACTGCCACTGCCACTGCCACTGCCACAGCTTCGGTCGTCACACTGTAATATTACTGATATCATTTTATTGTCTTCAAGAAACTCGAGGAAATATTCAATATGCCTTCGGTACATCGTGATGTGGTTGTAATCGGTGCTGGTTGGTCGGGTCTAATGACATGTAAATACATGCTGGAGGAAGGTCTGTCTGTCGTGGTTCTCGAGAAGCGTACTGACATTGGTGGAGTCTGGTGCTACTCAGACGACCCTGAAATCCTGACAGTCATGAAGGGTACCCAAAGCACTTCATCTTCTTCTTTGACTGAAATATCCGATTTTCCAATGTCTGACGAGATGGGTGAGTTTCCCAACCAAGATCAGATATTTCAGTACTTGAATGACTACTGTGACTCTTTTAATCTTCGTTCTCACATCCGTTTGGGTTGCGGTGTCGAAAAGGCTGACAAGAATGGTGAAAAGTGGGAGGTTGTTGTAGAAGATGGAACCAAGTACATTGGTAACAACTTGGTGATGTGCACAGGAGTTCACCAGAGGCCCAATCGGGACTTGGAGTCCACCATGTTTGCTGAATATAGCGGTGAGATTATGCATTCCCAAATCCTGAAGTCCTTTGTTCCAGCACACAAAGGCAAACGAATTTTGATCGTCGGAGGTGGAGAGACAGCGGCAGACTTAGTCCAAGAATGGCACGATGGTGGAGCGAAACAAATCATTTGGAGCATACCTAGAGGACAACATTTTTTCAGAAAGTATTCCAAGATCCTTCCTCATCGACAACCCCAAGCTTTGGACAAGGCCTCGTCACAGGCGATTAAAATACTTGCACCTTATGCAAAGGGCAAACCAGGTACATAGTATTCATATTCAATGCTAACCATTACTCAACTGTAACATTGATGATATATGTTTGATCTCTTCGTTCATCGTGAGCGAACATGACTTCGGCTTCAGTTATATGTTGCCAAGCACTAACTCTTGTGCTGTGTTTGGAAATCACTGAAGAAGCGAATTAGGCGCGCAACTTCCCCCATTTAATGCATGTGGAATGTGCTGTAGTATAGTAGGTGTTGATGAATGCCATGTGTTTCGTTCTCTGCACGTCACGTACCTTCGTAATTCCACAATAGATGACCCAACGCAGAAGAAAAAACTTCTCTCGGCCATATGCACAACTTTATTTCAAACAAATGACACTCATTTTCATTTTCACATCTGTACGTGGTCAAACGAATAAGGGTTTAATGCAGACGAAGACAAGGAAATGAGGACTAGTAATGGCGGGACCGAGCCAAAATGTCTCATCGACAATTCATGCATGCAACGCAAAGCCCCGGCCCAAATTCTCTTCTCTTTGCTGTTAGAATATACTTCTTCTTGTTCGTTACGATTTTCACTGCTCACGCATGCGCAAGTACAAAAGGCCTTATTTCATGGTGGAAACTGGACTGACACAAGCATAAGCACAATATTTTTATATATTTCTGGTGCTTGTGTTTATGTTCGAGTCGTTAGTCGTTAAGCCGCATCTATACGAACAAGTTTTCCTTGACAAGTTTTCCTTGACAAGGAAGACTTGCTCGTGTAGACGACAAAAAACATCGCTAATTTTTCCTTGTCAAGGAAAACTTGTCAAGGAAAACTTGCTCGTGTAGATGACAAACAATTGTCAATTTTTCCTTGTCAAGGAAAACTTGTCAAGGAAAACTTGTTCGTGTAGATGCGGCTTAATGCATTGTTATCATGTCTCTCAGGTCTATCATGGGTTTGCCACTGGACAACCGCTGGCTCGCTGCTTGCTTACCAAGGACATGGAATCCCCGAATGGAAAAATGACGCCGATTTTTTCCATTTCTTTATCAACAAAAACGGCCACGTTTTGGATTTGGTGGATTACGAGCAGGTCGTACCAAAAGGTATTCTATGTGTTTGGAAATTACAGGAAGCACTCAGCTGCCGAGTATATGGCTTCTCAAAACACTTTAATCATTCTTGTAGAACATCAAAACGATGACCAAATGAAATGCTAATTATAATATTACATTATAAACCATCTATTTTCCATGGTGTATGACTTCCTTTTCTTTCTCCTCATCAGTTGTTAATGAGTTTCATAAATCATACGACCATGTACTTGGAAAATGCCACAACACCTTCAGTCACAATCATGACACCGTCACAATTTAACATGGCTACAGTCATAACCATAGTTATTCTTGGGTTGCAACCACATGACTCAAAATCCCTTGAGATATAAATAACAATGGAACAGCCGCCATGTTGGATGATCTAACAAGAGAAGCTAATGAGGAATGCTTTGTTATTGTCATCCAATATCGGCTATGACGTAACGTGCAACCCAAGAATAGAGATACCATTGTCATTTGTTGTTGTTGATGGTATTTCAGTTGATTGCAAATATTTCATTATATCAAAGGAGCCATTGATGCAGTGAAAGACAAGACTGTCTTCTTTTCTGATGGATGCCAGGCTGAGGTCGATGTAGTCATCACATGCACTGGTTATCGAAAAGAGTTCCCCTTCCTTCCTCCTCAGTACCAAATCCCTCTACCAAATAATTACAAATTCATCTTCAACGTGGAAGACCCGTCCATTGCCTTTGTCGGATACGTTCGTCCGATTGTCGGTTCCATTCCAGTTATCTCCGAAGCCCAAGCATGGTTTGCTGCCCGTGTATTCAGTGGCTCTGCCCGTTTGCCAGAAAATGGCGATATCGTCAATGAAACTAATCAAGATAAAGAGTTCTGGGCCAACTATTTCAAAGACAGTTCCCATAGAATCGATACCTTGGTGGAAATATATTCGTACTTAGAAGATATAACAGAAAAAGCTGGCTTTCGTGTTAGTTACGTGGAATTATTCAAGAGCAGTCCAAGAGATTGGTTCACGGCTTTTTTTGCGCCTGGATGTGCAAGCACTTTCAGACTGAGCGTTGAGAAAGACAGACAAAAAGCACTGAACAACTTAAAGAGGAGGGGAGAGGCCTGTATTAGTGTTGTAGTATTTATACTCATCATGTTCTGCAGGTTTATCTGGTTTGACTGGTGGTTGATTCAGTTTGGTAAGATCAAGTACATGTTCCAGACAAACCGGTTTTGCAAGAAGATCCAAAAGTGGCCCGCGGTGAGATTCGTTGACTGGATCTGGACAACTCCAAAACGATGGTTGTTTGACAATAAAACGAGATCGTGAAATAATCAACCAGTGACTAACCATCATTCAGCAAATAACATAATGATTTAAAAACGTTGATCAGCATATATTGCAGCTAATAACATTACTAATAATAAGCACTGAAGGTGTTTAAAATGCGGCAAAATAATCCAAAGATGCCAACAAGTCCGTCCACGACTAACAAAGTAAACACTACTTCTCAAGCCTGAATATAATTAAAGATATACTCACATGTAGAATTGTACATGGCGGCTGTATTGCACCACAGTCTTGTGTGCGCATGGAAAATACCACCATGCGCGCAGAGTCTTCTTTTAACCTCTTCCCGAGAGAGAAGGAAAGAAGGACTCTGCCGAATTTCCGTCTTTCCTCGCCCTAGCTGATTAAACTTGTTTCTCTGCGCACGGCTGAATTAATGAATGAATCCAATGACCAAATCCGAGCCTACTGTATCAAAAATGATGCTGGAAAGTGTCATACAAATGTACACGTGTACTTTTCTTCGCGTTGTAGAAAGTTTTTTTACCTTAATCATATCTCTGCGCTTATCAAAGCAACAACAGCAAGCAATAGAGGAATGTAATTCTGTGAAAGAGCATTTGTATCATGACCGGAAAAGGCACACATAACATCCATTTGCTTTATTTATGTATTGTTCAATAGCTTGCTTCTGTCTTTCACCAGTTAGCATTGATTTAGACGTCGATCTTTACATGTGCGACCGAACAAGACCGCTTCATTATTCATTGTTTCTAATGAGGTCCGTATAAGTAAAGCATAGCCTAGGTAGCCAGCGTTGTTTTGGCCGCCAGGAAGTTCGCGCAGCCAAACCAAAAAAAGGTATTAAGGCCCAGACACACGGTGCAACTGGCTTTTCTTGCAACGTTGCGCGCAACAGTTGTAGAAGTAGGATCGAGTTCTACTTCTGCAACCGTTGCGCGCAACGTTGCATCGTGTGACACCACAAAAGAACCTTGTTGCGCGCAACGTTGCATCGTGTGACACCCCATAAAACTCTTGTTGCGCGCAACGTTGCAAGAAAAGTTGCATCGTGTGTCTGGGCCTTTACGTTTCTCTTTGCGATGGAGATGGAGAGAGAGGGCGGTGTTTAAAACGTTTGAAATGCCTTCATTTTAACGGTCATCTTTCCTGTCCAGATACCGAAGTGGACCCTACTTGCGCTCTTTCTTTTTAGAGTTTTTTTTCGGCTGTTTTCCGCTGTCCTTTCGCTGCTTACACTTTTTGGTTAATGTTTTAGGTTGGCTCACCATCTGTTCCTGGGTATAAAAATTGTATTTACTAAGACGCGATTAAAATCCACGTTCTTCCTATATACCCCAACACCAACATCTGAAGTATTGAACGACTTTTACGCTTGCGATTTTTCTGCAATTTTGTCGCGCGATTTCAACAGCGATTTTAATGGCGACTTTATTGCAACTCAAAATCGCGCGCGTAACCTAGCGACGATAATTCGCAGGCAAGAGAACCCATGATCCTCGGAATTCATCACTGATGCTCCTCTACCAGATGAGGCTCTCTTTCTCCTCTCTTTCTAGGGCGAACGCTCAGAATAATTCGATGGGTATCTTTATAGCACTTTAACTTTCCCTAAACTTTTTTCTGAATATCATCAGGCTGCAAAGGTGCAGTGAAATCGTCGCTAGTTTACACGCGAGATAGAGCAGATTTCGTATGACTGTGAAAAACCACGGCGCACGGCACGGCACGGTCACGGCACGGATTCATTCGAAATCCTAAATCATCACGGTCACGGCACGGCACGTCCGTGCCGTAAGTTTTTCACAGTCATTCGAAATCTGCTCTAAAATAGACATTCACTCGCTCGAGTCACACGACGATAATGTACGCGCGCGTCTTTCTTGATGGGCTTCCTGTGGTAGAGCGCGTACGTCCCGCAAGACCGCCCGTACAATGCTGCATTCTCGAGACGCACGCCAAAATTGCAAAGGTATCGTTTCACAATACAGTCATTTGCAAAAATTCTGGCCGCCACGGTATATCAATATATCAATATATCGGGTGCATCGCTAATACTATTAAATGAAGCAAAATTTACAAACAACAAACGTAAGACTAAAATAAACATTATACTAAATATTTCTACCAACTTTGCTGGCGTTAACACTCTTTAAGGGGAATTTTCGATTATTTAATTACCCATAATGCACCTGATATATTGATATACTGATACTTCGTAGCGGCCAGAATTTTTGCAATTGACTGTATGTCATTTGAAGCGATGATGAACAAATAGATCAGGGGTGCTTACCATATATTTACTCGGAAAAACTGGAAATTCCGGTTGGAAATAAAAAAGGTATGTGTCATTTTGTTCGGAAAGTTCCGGAAAACTTGGTCTAATGGTACACGCGTCTACGGAAAAACCGAAAAGAGCGGGAAAAGTGGATTACCTCAATCTCTAGACTGAGTTTTTCGGAACTTTCCGATCGGAATGGCACATTGTACCAGTTGTTTTTCCAACCAGAATTTCCGGTTTTTCCAGTAAATGGTAAGCACCCCAGCTGTCTCGCTATTTCACGAGAAGCAACCAGACCCTACAGGTCCGAAATACCTGAAGGCAAGCTTCATTGTTATTATTATTATTGGATGCTAACGCTCAAACAAATATGCAGATGAATAGATACAAGCAAAAAGGCGTATGGTAAACTTACATCGGCTTTTCTTTTTCTTGTCTTGACAGAGTTCTGTTTTACATCTTTAGAATGGTTAACTGAGGACATATTGAATTAAAATTTGAAGCTCTATAATTATTTCTCTGCTGGTTGCATATTACATTTCCAATACAATTGTGTGACATAAGATAATAATATTGTCCACAAAAAATCGACACATAATATATCTTGCCCAATTTGCTTGGCCTTACTGCGATTCTCAGTATTATGCGAACTCAGACATTTAATTAAGCAGTTGGCTTGTAATTTGGCTTTTCGCTTCTGTCAATCAACATAACAAATTAGAAAACTTAAAAATAAAAGTCAGAAGACCCACCAAATGGAAACCAAATACTACCATTTGCGATCAAGTGTATAGCGTAAACTATTTTGACGGTTGTTTCTAGTTTCAAACGTTAGGTTTGCTGGCGGCTGCGGCTTCGTTTGTAGGCGTGAATGTTATGGTTTTGACATGCAACTTGTCAACGTTTGACAGGTCTATTCTTAGCATTTTGGCATGGGAAGTAAGTAAGTAAAAAACGTGTAAACTTATTTCAGGTTTGAAGATGGCGGTTCAGCTAAAGATATTGTACGCTGACAGATGTAAAAAGCAAACTGTTGATAAGGAAATACTTTGTCATTCCGATTTCGATGTTTTCGTTCATCTTGTTAGAGACATAGTGGGAAGCTACATGTCAGGAATGAAAACACCAAGGCTTCAATACCGAGACGACGAAGGGACATTTGTTACGATGTTGGATAAATCAGACTTTAGACGATGCTCTTGCTTGCTTATCACTCGTACCAAACACGGAGCAGGTCTTCCGAATGTGCCTGAAAGTAACAGACCAAGACACACCTGTTGGAAAAGAGAAACCTTTAAAAGAAATTCCCGCTCAGATTTCTGACAGTGCTAGGCGAAAACGACTCTTTGTTGCGAGTGCGTCCTCGGCGTCTGATGATGATGTACTAGAAGAACTAGTAACTGCTCCATGTAAAACAAGTAAGCTAGAGCCGGATAATATAGTTGATACTCCAATACAAAGATATATTAACAAATCAGAATCCATGATGAGGGAGAAAGAAGCTCAGATTAATGTACTAGTTGCTAAAGAAGCCGGCATTACGCAAAGGATCGAACGGGCTCGAGCTTACAATGCAGGTGAAGGAACGGTATGTCACAATTGTCACCTGAGATTGGGCCACACATCGCGTAAATGTTCTCTTGAAAAATGCTCATCTGTGTTTCATTGCGGACTGGAAAAGTTCCATACTGGTGAGCTGAACTTAAAACAGTTAAAACAGAAAGTCAATAAACTAAAAAATGAAAAAGAGCAAATGTCAAGGGACGTGGAAAACAAAAAAAGCACTATTCAAAATGTGCAAGACTCGATAGTAAATCGCATTGAAACGGAGCTTATTCAAGCCGATCCGTGTGGCTATGAGACAGGTGCCGGATTGAGAAACTGGACTCTGCTCCGAAAGCACGTATTTGTTCTTCAAAAATACTGCAAATCCAATCTAAACGGTAGGATACCACCAAAACATGAAATTCTGAAACATCTGGAAGCTGCACTTGGTGACTATCAACCAGCTCATACATTGGGCCTCAAACAAGCACGCCATCGCGGAAATCCAGCGAAAGAGTCCCTAGAAAAATTTGGAATTACATTTCCAGTCAGTCAAACTCCTGAACCATATACTAGTACAGGAAGACTTATCGAAAGAATTCAACCAATTTCTAAGGAAGAAGAGGACGAACAGTTGAAACTTGCACTTTGTGCAAGCGCGGCTAGTCCTGCTTACTATACACCGGACATGGCATGCGCAAATGTTCCTTGTGCGAATAGCGCTAGGCCGGGCAGTTATTCAGCGCAAGTGCCCTTATCGCTCACGACTTCCACGTGTACGTCTACTAGTACTACACAATCATTACCATCAGACACCGAAGTCACCGAGGACTTCAATGCAGCAAAGGCGTTGATGTCTTTGAAATTAGATCAAATTCACTAGGTTTCTCTCTTTTCTAGTGAATTTGTTCTGATTTCAAAGACATACATGCATAACTGAATTCGAATGTTGTTGCCGTTTTAGCAGTCACTGTTTAGTACTAAAGAGTGATGATTCACTTGTAATCAATTTCTAGCTAGTGTTATTTAATTAGCGCTTTCAGGTTATAATTAGTACCGAACATTTGCACGTTTTTTTGTGTTTTTACTATTATTCTGAATTCGAATACAAGTTTTTGCGATGAGTTCGTGATTGAATAATAAACATGTTTATACATTTGAAAAGTTCAAGTTTTTGATACACTCAGACTATGTTCCTGTTTCATTAATTGATAGGATTTATACTAGTGCGTTAGATACACTGTATCACATTCAAGGAAATAAATAAGATGTATGCTTGTAAAATCCAATCATGTCTTGGTGTGTTATTCTATCCATGGCAAGCATAACCGCTAACTCAATATTAACATCTGAAACATCTTTGAGCTCATAGTTCAGTAGCGTCTTTAATTTATTGAAACACATCTCTATAGGATTTAGGTCGGGCGAGTACACAGGTGTGTATATCAATTCAATTCCCATTTCTCCGAGGAATTCCTCTAGAACTTCGCCTGCATCGAAGTGATGAACAGAGAGGTTGTCCATGATTACAATATCCCCAGTTTGAAGAACAGGACGCAGAGTTATTGGGTTCACAGCATTTAATCCCCTGGTAAAGAATTGCAAAAATTCGATGTTGTTAGTCGCTCCAGCAATTACATCGTAATATTCTGGCCCATTCAGTGAAACAATCAAGTTGACCGTCGAGTTGGGAGATTCTACTTTTCTCACAACTTCGATGCATCGCTCACCGATAGGAGCGTGCCCATAAAGGCGGGTTCCTATATCGGGATACTTCACTCCAGCTTCGTCGAAGAATTTTAACCGCCTTGGATCCTTTGCGGAAAGATAATCAATGAAAAGTTGAGTGTACATGATATTCTGGAAGGTAAATCTCTGAAGATTGACGTGAGTAATTTTTTTGCGTGTGTATCTTTGTCCTGACTGCATTCGCGATTTTAGCGCACGCGATATGGCTGAAATAGATATGTTTCCGCCTACATTTCCAAATTCCTCTAAGATGGCGTATATTTCCTTCAGTGAAATGGAGCCTCTGTACTTTTTCAAAGTTTCAATTAATTCCAGATCGTCGGCCTGCAGTTTGCTTGTTCGATCACCTCCAACTGAGAAACGCTCTTCATTATACTCATCACAAAATCTATTCCAAACTTTTTTCACCGTAATCGGAGAAATTTTTAGCATTTTCGAAATGTCGAAGCAAGCTCTTTGAGGAAGAAAAAATGTTGTCGTTCCGATCACCACCCTATCGTACGATTTCATCAATTATGGCTGATCTTAGATCGTTAGAAATTGAAACGCCAGGTTTAAATGAGCGCCCAAAGCTGTTAACTTTCAGTGAATCCATCTTTTTGCCACAGTCCGAGATCGTATAGTATGATCGTATTCCTAATTGTGTTAAAACCTGAAATATGTGTAGTTTCCCATGCCAAAATGCTAAGAATAGACCTGTCAAACGTTGACAAGTTGCATGTCAAAACCATAACATTCACGCCTACAAACGAAGCCGCAGCCGCCAGCAAACCTAACGTTTGAAACTAGAAACAACCGTCAAAATAGTTTACGCTATACACTTGATCGCAAATGGTAGTATGATTTTGAGCTAAATTATGGATCATTTGGTCGAAGAATGTATTTAGTTTTGAATTTGTTTGAGTTTTGAATTTGATTGACAGAAGCGAAAAACCAAGTTCCAGCCGACTGTTTGAATGTCTGAGTTCGCATAATACTGAGAACCGCAGTAAATTTGAATGAAACATCTCACCTTTCTTCTTAAGTGATTTGCCGTTCTTGTTGAATTTAGCTTCTCTTGCTGGAGTCACGTCTTCTTTATCGGAATCATCATCATTTACCTCTTTCATTTCTTCGTCACTCTCTTCATCACTCTTTTCTTTTTCCAGTTCCTCTTCATTTTCACCATTGCCTTCTTCATCTAGAAAGTTATCTGACAATTCACTTGGCACAGAATCAGACTCGCTATCTGAAGGCTTCCAGATTTGTGACTCTTCTTGATTGGCTGCATCTTTTACAGATCAATAAAAACAGTCAGTACAAACACGGTTCAATGATAGAGGAAGGTAGAGAGAGGAATAATCATTTTCTTTGAATTTTTTTAACATTGTTGCAGAAGTAGGATCACAATTGTAATTCAATAAGTCTGGTCACCACAATTGCAGAGGTGGACACATGCTGCAGTGATATAGCCAGCAATACAGTCATTTGCAAAAATTCTGGCCGCCACGATATATCAATATATCAATATATCGGGTGCATTATGGGTAATTCAATAATACTATTTTGATTTTCCTAACTTATTAAATGAAGCAAAACTTACAAACAACAAACCTAAGACTAAAATAAACATTATACTAAATATTTATACCAACTTTGCTGGCGTTAGCCCGCTTTAAGGGGAATCTTCGATGATTTAATTACCCCCATAATGCACCCGATATATTGATATATTGATATTTCGTAGCGGCCAGAATTTTTGCAAATGACTGTATGTACGCAATGTATATTAGGTTTTTCAGCACCTTTGAACTAATTAGGATTTAGGTGCTTTATAAATTATTTACCATCTTTATCAGGGGTAGTATATCAGGGGCGGATCCAGATACTTTTCAAAGGGGAGGGAGGGGGGGGGGGGGGGGGGGGGGGGGGGGGGGGTGCGTTTAGGTTAGACATTGGTTTCAGCCAAATTTTATGCAAATCATTTTTTTGGCAAAAAAGGTATTTGAATTTCAAAAAGGAGGGGCGTGTGGCGTGCACCGCCTTCGCCCCACCCTAAATCTGCCCAGGTTTATTATTATTATTTAATGTCTCACTATGTGTCAACATCACAGCCTACATGTATGTAGTTTAAGAAGTCTTGTATAAGCGAGGAATAAGGAACAAAGTGTAGTTGAACGAGTCAGTGCTGTTTAATCGAATACAAGATGGCGGGCGGAGCAAATGGTCATCCAGGTGAGTTTACTGCACTTGCGTGTACAACATTAAGTAGTGATCCGTATAAGAAGTAGGCATTTCAAATCCGGGAAAGGTTTTAATCTGTCAACGCCTACTTGGATAAGCACATAAAAATAGAGATTTCTGATTGGTCCGTATCAGAAAATTGCCCAAAAATATATGATGTAATGAGTTTTCTTAGTGTATTTTTAGCTCAGTTCGAGTCTAATCTTTTTTTCCATTGTGTCTGGGTAATTTGACCATGATCTGAAACGGGGAACTGGTCCAACGACCATCTTGCTCGAGTTACAAGGTCGCCGCGGCTGTCATACTTGGAAGTGACATTTATATCTTATAATATCATGCAGTTATTTGTTTTATTTCGGGTTCTTTTGCATTGATTTCATTCACCAAAAAATTGTACGTCGTTTAGTGTGACTTTCCTTGGATGCCATTGAGTTTTTTAGGACATATTCATAGCAGAAAGCTAGTCTGTTCTTCACCTGATCTTCACCCCGTGCATGGTGCGAGCGAAGCGGCTGAACTTCGCAGGTCAGTAACTTCAATTCCGATTTCAAAGAACTTCTCTAAATGTGATTGACTTTAAACTTAGCTAGGACGTTGGTAGATATTCGTCCTGTCATATCCCAAAGTTTGAGGAGCAGGCGATGAGGGGAAAGGGTGATATTCGAGCAAAAACCACACAGCTAATTGGCGATCTTGAGGTGCCAAGTAACTCGAGAGCGAGTTACATACTTTGACACAAAAACTCGCTAAAAGCAATAAATGACATACAGGACTCAAGTAAGTAGATATTTTAGAGAGCAATTTCAGAACTTCAAAATATCAAAAGGATAGAATTTTCGGCTTTATTCAGTCCGATCGGCAGATATCAAAATATATGACACAGGAAGCCCAACACCGAAATAGAGGGAGGGAATCCTGTGGAGTTCGCAACGGTGAAGACTGCTTGCATGTGCTTGAGGCTAGAAAACTTTATATTTTCATTCCATTGGAAATCTTCAGAAATATAAGCACTTTGTCGATTGCTAGCATAGGGTGGTCGACATCAGAAATTCTCATATGGGCATATGTTACAGTTTGTTACTGACATATAGAACATTTTGTGGATGATTTGCTGGGCGAGAACATATAAAAATGAAGACAAATACATTGTATCTTTAGTTCTGTAAAGTTACGTGAACACTTGTGAACAATATATAAACCACACAAGAGCATCAAGTTACGTATTGGTCTTCATCAGTACACGTAATATGTACGATTTCGTTCTGTTCCCCATTTCATTTTCGCAAAAAATTCACAACATAAAACCTTTGATAAATTTTCTAGACATTGGTGAATAAATATCTTCCAAAAAGTCATTTTATGGTTTATTTTATTTAGATTTGAATTCAAATTTCGCACTTTTAACGTATTGAACCAATCACTTTCACGCATTATAATTCGATTACCAAACGTGTCCAACTGCTGTTCTGGATTTGACCCCTGAAATATGCCTATTACACGGATCATTACTTAATATCCATGAACATGACAATGTACATACTTTCCAAACTTTCCTTGTATGATTTAAGTCCTCTTTGAAATCGTTTTCCTTGCAGGTGTTGTTCTATGTGATGAGGAATATTGTTGATCAGCTTCTTGGTTACTTTACAGTATAATTGATTCCTGAAATAGAAAGATATTATGCTATGGGTTACCTGTGGCAACCTTACCACAGGTAACCCAATAGTGTAAACCATCTTCAGTACCGTAAATCCTCTATTAAGCCCCCTCCTTCCTATAAGCCCCCCCCCCCTCCCTTCCTATTCCCCCTTCTTCCAAAGATACCATAGTACGTAATGTGATGATAATATACCATACTGTAATGACATACAACAGTCCTATACAGTATGGTATGTACATACATGTACAGCATTCCTAAAAGTTATCACCGTTCGGCACATGTGTACAGTATTTATTATTTACAACTACTAAAGTGATTAATTGTGGTACGTACCCGTGACCGTAATTGGTATAACCTACATCTCCGGTTTTCCGCACGTGAAATTTAATAAGCCCCCTCCCTCTTTTAAGCCCCCCCCCCCCCCCCCCCCCCCCAAAAAAAAGTCCTTGAAATAAATTTATACTCAAAAACTGGTGGCTATACAGTATATAACGTACACTGTACCTTCTCTTTTGTGATGGAACTAAGTATTTCTTATAGTCTTCTGAATCTGAAACTTGCTGTTCAGATTGTGTCACACCCTTTAGTAATCTCTGGTACTTTTTACCATTTGTGTAAGAGATGATATCAGGCAGTCGACAAGGCAGTTGATGACCTGTCAGTTTGCATTTCACCTTTAATGATCACAATGAAGTCATAAGAACATTAGAACTTAGGCCAAGGCAGTACTTTATTGGGACGTACATCATGTACATGTACATGTGTGTATTGTAGGAAAGGGATGGTCTATTAAATGGGGGTACATGTATATATATAGTTAATTACTTGGGCTTCCTGTGGAAGGCCCAAGTCTAAGATTAATTACAGACGGTTATTCTTTTTGGTGGTGTTTCTACGCCAAATCTGCAAGTGGTCACCATAGCGCATGCGCATGCTAATCTTCTCTGTATCGTTCCAATTTTTGAGTATACAGAAGTTGTGGTCAGCAGCTTATCAACGAAATTCAAGATGGCAGACGTACGTAACGATAAATCAAATCACCAGCAGCATTCAAAAAGGATTTTGCCGTGCTCCCTTGCTCGAGCCAGTCGAGTCGTTCATTAATACTGCTTAGTAAATATGCAAATATCCTAGAGAATACTTTTTGGCCTTGCAATTCTGTCTGAAAGTGTATTTCTAACAGATGTCTGTGGCTTAGTAAGAACTCGATCTTAATTTTATTGAGTTTGTGAAATCGTTTCTTGCAAGGTAATCGAATGCAGCTGTCAGCTAGGAGTGTGAGTGTTGAAGCTAATTACGTATGCATGCTCTATTGAGTCATGCAACGAGTGACTTAAATTCTGCAAGTAATACATGTAGGCTAAAACTACTTCTGTATGATGATACAAGCTATTAGGTTTCACATTTAAAATCTATCAAAACAGCTTTATTAAGAAGCCCAAGTTCACGCTAGTAGAGCGTCTTGTTGCATAATCATTGTAGGGTTGAAAATCATAAATCATAGAAGCTGAGACCGCAAGGATGGATGGGAAATCAGTTCATGAGCCGCATTACATGCAGATACATATTCAATGTTCTCGTAGTTTTGAAGGTAAATGAGCTATTTAACTAAGATCCTACAAGTCTGGATAAAAAGGTCAATGATTTGACGGTGTTATTTGAGAGTTTTAATTTCCCAGAATTCCTTTTGGTCATAGCTTTCATGATTTTCAACCCGACAACGATTTTGTATAGCGTAATTAGCTATATACTCAGAACTACATTGTACTGCAGTGTATGATAGTGAAATTAATTGTCTTGGGGATAGGGGATGGTGTATGATAGTGACAGAGGACTGTATTGAGGACAGAGGTATATGGTAGTGACTGAGGAATTGGGGGGGGGGGGGGGGGATACTGGGGGGAGGGTGGATTTTGAGGGGGAGGGGGAGTTCACAATTGCGAAAAGTTGAGAATTACAGTGTATTAAATTCAATGATTCGTGATTTTCAACCGGACAACGATTATGCAATTATGAGTATTCACTTGTAGTGCACATGCACAAATTCAATTTAAAATGAACAAAATAAAAAGTACAGTACATGTTTTGTACGCTGTTTTGTTTTGGAGTCAGCGGCGACTTTAAAAATATCAAAAGCACATGTAAGTTATGTATGCCAGCAAGCAATTCTTTCCTCAATATAACCTTAACCACAGAAAGAATCGTATGTTAGATGACATGTCACTAACCCTTTCTTTTCCTTCTTCGTCTGTGATTACTTCAAGATAAGCACTCTCATCGACAAACTCTTTCACCTCGCTGGCGGCCATCTTGAAGCACGTGCTACCACAGCTGAATAAATTTTCACTTTTGGGATATGTGGGAGGGGAGGGTAAATAATGATTAAATTTATCGTCATTTAATATGGAATATTTTTGAAATACTTTTACAATAAAAACCTACATAGCTGCAGTTCAATACCTATTGAAAATATTTTAAGTTAAGATTGTTGGTATTATTGTTCATTATTGCTAAAGTTTGTAGTATAACTATTTCGATACTGTCCCCTCCCCTAAGAAATAGCTGTTTGACGTTTATCACCATAGCAAACAAACAAAGATGGCGGACGAGTTTGCTGCCATTTTGCCTCTCGCTCGATGTAAACCCTTTTATATCCGTAGTTAACCATAATGACGGCATTTGAGTCGTTTTAAAAGCGTCTGCTTGAGTTTATACAGCAGAAATGTCGGACGGAACGGGTAATTATTCGTTTTACAATCACAATCTGCGAAGGCCGAGCATAGAACCAAATAGACTGACAAGACAATCTTCATCAGAAAATGCTCTTAACAACTTTGAAACTCTCTCAATATTGTCGCCTTCAGTGGATTCACACGAACAACCATTCGCTGGTGAGCCGATAGTCTCAGGATTTGTTCCACATCCGCCATCATTCCCACGGTCTAAAGACAAATCTGATAACCATCCAACTCCCATTCGATTTAGAGGAAGAAAACGTTCAAGAAACGATTCTCCGAGAACTTCGGGTTCAGAAGAAGAGCGAGTTGTCCGTAAACAGGCTCTCAGTTCCAACATTTCTCCACTTTCGACACCACTTCGGTGCTCCAGTGATGGATCAATCAGTGGATTCAATTCAGACCCAGAATTTCAACGTAGAAGCTTTCGAGGTCTGGAGCCTCTGAAAGGGATTCGGTCTGATAGAGAGTTGGTGAGCAGTTTTAAAACTTACCAACACAGCGTCAAATGTGACTCAAGAAACGACGAATCTTGTCATCCTTTGAAAGTCACACATGATGTAAATGGGAATAATAGATCGAGCGATGTAGAAAGCCAAGTACAAGATAAGCATTCAACCTTGGATGAAGAAAATTGTGTGATAGTAGATGTTAGTGGTGATGACAAGATTGAAACAGATTTATCTCTTTCTGATGATAGTTTTACTAATGTTAGTGGAAGTGAAGACGATGACACTACTTTGTCCTCATCTTCTGAGAGTGACGAGGAGTTAAAAAAGCAAAGTGAAGTAATCGCTCAAGCTTTGAATTTGAAGCACTACCCTAATGCAACATTACCAAGCATACCCAAGAATACCACTTTAAATAGTAATACAGAAGACGATGATACTACATTGTCCTCATCTTCTGAGAGTGACCAGGAATTGAAAAAGCAAAGTAAAGCGATTGCTCAAGCTTTAACTTTGAAACGTAACCCTAATGCGACATTACCAAGCATACCCAAGAATACCACTGTAAATAGCAATTCAGGGTTATATGAGACTATGGATGCGAACATATCAATACAAAACTCTACTACATATGAGTCTGTGTCTGGATTTCAAAGGATATTAGATGAATCTAATGATTTAAGATCTCGGGATAATAGATATGCGTCTGATACTGAGCTGTCAAAGAAGGCTGACAGTGAGTTTTCGTGCACTTCACAGTCATCCCTTCTTCCACGTGTGCATGCAAGGACAGTACGACTGAGAAATACAAACTTCTTAGAGGAAGAAATGGACAAATATCTTCCTGATCGGAAAGTTGGGATATTTGTCGCAACTTGGAATATGCATGAAGAAAAGGTAATATTTAGCATGCATTCACTTGGAGCAGCAATCTCTCCTATTAGGGACTACCGTGTATCCTTGCTTTGCACATGCAAAACTTAGAATGAATTTCATTCCAAATGTATAGCACTACAAATGAAAGTTAATTAATGAGAATGATGAGAAAGGAGTTGGGAAAAAGGGAGATGGGGAAACAACAACCACAAAGAAAGCATGAATGAATGAAAGAAAAAAGAAAGAGAAGAAAAAATTAATAATTTCCATTTTCCTAGCCCCTTTCTCGTTATTCTTATTAATTAAATTATGGTGAATCTCCTTAGAATATCGGCACTCTGTTATTACATAACAGATTTTCCATTTATACATATAGCGATACTTCATGTGACGTCAGCTTTTGTCATTCATGTGCCAACCAGAGATCGATTGGCTGTTGAAACAAAGCAACATATGAAAGGTTTTTGTGGAAATGGTTCAATGGCACATTAACATAACAATGTTAATGTTTGTAAACATGAAGTATCGCTATTCAGCATGTACCTCTTATTAAACGAGTGTGAGGTCCATACGGGAAGTTATTGACCAAGTTTTTTTGCACTGCTTTATATAGCCCAAGTGCATACAAGAAGTTACGGCCTGCAAATTGACCAATTAGAGCGTGTGTAGTATCTGTGCTATGATATGTATATAATCAATGTAGTTATGTATTGTTTTGTTTGGCATTTGTAACAGCTTACCCCCCCCCCCCCCCCCCCCCCCCCCCCCCCCCCAGATGATAGGTGAAACAAATGTAAATGTACACAAAGAATAAAGAATATATCTACACACCACAGAGTTTTATTCAAATATTTTCTTGTTGTCTACAGGATATTCCTGGATTTTTGGATGATTTTCTTTTGCCAGAGAATGTGGATTTCTTACAAGACATTTATGTTGTTGGACTTCAAGAAAGTACTTCATTTAGGTAAAAATGACATGAAATATTGCATATCAAATGACTGGAAGAATAGCTTACTGTATTCAATGACGGGCCGTCTTACTGACTGGCTAGTGAGTTACAGCTAGTACATGACACAAGACAGACACAATAATTATTAGACAGAAAGTCTAACAGACAGACAGACACAATTTGACAGAAAGTCTGACAGACAGACAGACAGACACAATTAGACAAAATCTGACAGACAGATAGACACAATTATAGACAGAAAGTCTAACAGACAGACAGACACAATTAGACAGAAAGTCAGACAGACAGACAGACACAATTATAGACAGAAAGTCTAACAGACAGACAGACACAATTAGACAGAAAGTCTGACAGACAGACAGACACAATTATAGGTCTACAGAAAGTCTAACAGACAGACAGACACAATTAGACAGAAATTCTGACAGACAGGCAGGCACAATTAAACAGAAAGTCTGACAGACAGACAGACACAATTAGACAGAAAGTCTGACAGACAGACAGAAAGTTATGGGCGAAAGTTATGGACGACTGAAGTTGGCTTTTTTCTTAAGAAACTTACGGTGGTGGGCAAGCTGTTGCCGTACGTTTCTTAAGAAAAAAGCCAACTTCGGTTGCCCATAGCTTTCACTCTATTCTTCGAAATTACTTCAAAATTTCAACTTTTGCTAACTTTGGTGTGCTCTTTTCAAATATTATATTTTTGTTTTTGTTGGATTAAAATTTAAAATGTCACGCAACACCTGCAAACTCCCCATTAGACAGAAAGTCTGACAGACAGACAGACACAATTAGACAGCATTTCTGACAGACAGGCAGGCACAATTAGACAGAAAGTCTGACAGACAGATACAATGTAGACACTACATGTATTAGACAGAAAGTCTAACAGACAGACAGACACAATTAGACAGAAAGTCTGACAGACAGACAGACACAATTATAGGTCTACAGAAAGTATAACAGACAGACAGACACAATTAGACAGAAAGTATAACAGACAGACATACACAACTAGACAGAAAGTATAACAGACAGACTGACATAATATAATTACAGTAGACAAAGTCTAACAGACTGACAAACAGACACAATTATAGACAACAAGTCTGACAGAAAGATAGACACAATTAGACAGAAAGTCTAACAGACAGACAAGCACAATTAAGACAGAAAAGTCTGACAAACAGGCAGATAGACAGACACAATTTGACAGAAATTCAGACAGACAGACAGACACAATTAGACAGAAAGTCTGGCAGACAGACAGACATAATTAGACAGAAAGTCAAACAGACAGATAGAGATAAAATAGCCAATATGCCCAGAAAATATAATTTCTTCAAACTGTGTTGTTGTCTAGAAAAGAGTGGGAGATCAAGCTTCAAGAGACACTTGGTCCCAGCCATGTCCTCATGTATTCTTGTAGCTTTGGTGTTCTACACATGGCTGTTTTCATCAGAAGAGAACTTGTATGGTTTATTTCAGGTGTGTAAATTAACTTGCTGTCACAGTCCTTCTCTAAAGACCCTGTTTCAGAGCCCTTGATGCCTTGCGTCAATGTTTAGATTGTGTTTACATGCACCTGCTAAAACTACATGTATGTAGATGTAATGTAGAGAGTCATTGTAGCTCAGTTGAGCTTTAAATACTTGTAAAACGGAGCACTGATGGAGAGAGGGGAGTATAAAAGTGTGCACCGTCGACCTCAAGTTTATTAGTATATGATTACTGTTACGAGCTACTGACGTTAAATAACTGAATATTAGGTCTCTTTTGAGTTATGGTCATGGTACATAAAACATAATCGAAGACATCTATTTAACCAATCACAGCATGCCAAATCATTGCTCAACCAATCAGAATGCTTGGACGTGGCACGGTCATGAATGTTGTATTACCGGTAACCCTTTGACTCCCACGGCGCCCGAAACCGCCCGTAAAAATCGATACTGCTTTTAAAAATTCTAACTTTCTGAATTTTCGTAACATCGATCTCATGACCAGTTTTTAGTGACAACTAGATAACTCTTCAAATTTTAACTTCAGGTAAACTGACTTACAGGTCCGATTTCTGGGCACTAGTTCAATTTATTTTTCATAGAAATCAAAAATGCGCGTTTTTGACGCAATTTTACACCTCGAAAATGAACGACATTTGACTTGGATTTTCTTCCAAAATACATCCTTCCGAAACAAAACGCCACTTTCTCGGCAAACTTCCATCTCTCTTCTTGATATAGTCATGAATTTTTCACTCTCTCTTCCTTAGCTTGCAGAACAATAGCCATTTCCTTAGGACCACTTTCGCTAACACGTGTTTTCCTTCTGCACGCCCGAAAAGGATGCCGGGAACATCCGGGAATTTTCGACAGAAATCCTCCCGCCATTTCCGTTTTTTTAAGAATATATAGAGTGTCGAGCCACTCGGTCCTACAGGCAAAATATTGCACCGGTTGCATTCTTTTCAAGTTCAAAGTCGCCAAAAATGCCTTTGTAGGCCCTGGAATCCACCACAGAAAGACCAGAGAGACGATTTCACTTTGAGTCCGCCATTTTGGAAAATCTCAACGAGCTGCCGAAATGTGTTCGTGAATTCGTATCTTCCTCCTGAGTTCTTCCAGGAGAACGGTCTCTACCACACCAGTCAAGCTTAATGATGCTGTCCTGGGGGCTTCTGTGGTGAATAATGGCTATAAACACTCTAAAAATGCAAACTTGGCCTCTTCAAAGTAGTCAACACCACTGGCCACGAACAGATCCCAAGATGAAAGAAAGCACATGTGAAAACGCGAGCCCACAGGCATTCAGAACTGTCAAGATTTCCATGGAAACCCCTTATATGGAATCGAAATTTCCTATGACGTGATTAATGTAGGTCCAGAAAATCGCTAAAAAACTCAAAAATCTCTGGGTGTCAAAGGGTTAAATAGTATTGCCGTTACTAATGTTTATTTCAACATTCCAGCTGTCCATCAAAACAGTGTTGGAACAAGACCTGGTCACATGATTAAAACCAAGGTATAGTTTATTAGTATCAACAACATGATCACCATGGTAACAGAACCATGTATATTTCAGAATAATGATTTATATAAGCCAGGACAATTTGTGCAGCTACATGAAGACCTTGCCCTTTGCTCATTTGAAGGGGTCCGTGCAATAACATGAATGTAAATGTAAGTGATCTCTGATAATATTCTAAATTCTCCTTAAATTTCTTTGAATCTAAAAGGAGAATTCAGATTTTGATCACAAGTCACTTACGTTGTTATTGCATGGACCCCTTCATTTGTACAACTTTTCATTACTCCAGTTTCGAGTTGTTTAGACACCACTATACTCGGACCTTGATAGAATAGACTCATTTGTTCAGGCTTAGCCTCGACTCACAGAATGTCCTGTGGAATTGAAAAAGGTTTCTACTTTCCAATGTCATTTTTTGTGTTCTCGTCGGTATTTGTACATAATTTACACTGAATTGAGCTAAAAAGGCTGAGCAAATGTGGTGTTTTGTCAAGGAGTACAGCAGTGTCTAACAACTCAAAACTCGAAACAATTTTGAAATCTGTGTCAAGTTTTGGATGTTTGCTTCTCAGGGAGGCCTTGCTGTTTCATTCAGCCTTTTTGGGACGTCATTTCTTTTCATCAATTCACATTTAACATGTAAGTACTAGATAAACGGACTTTTGGATCAGTTGATATTATTGTGCGCTGTATGTATGGTACCTACATGTACAACATGTAGGTAGTGTTGATTTGTGAGTGATGGGTGGAAATGAGTACCATTGTTTTCTACATCATCTTTATCACATATATGACTCATACAGTGTACATGTACATTGTTGAGTCAGGACGAGTACTCATTCTTGCAAGTGGAGGTTAGTTTATACCATACTCGTAACATGTACATGTATGTACAAGGAAACTAGCGAGTACACTGGTATGGGCTGTGTCAGTGTATAATGATCAATAGAATGGAAACTAGCGAGTACACTGGTATGGGCTGTGTCAGTGTATAATGATACATTCAATGGAAACTAGCGAGTACACTGGTATGGGCTGTGTCAGTGTATAATGATCAATAGAATGGAAACTAGCGAGTACACTGGTATGGGCTGCATCAGTGTATAATGGTATACATTCAAGGCTTAAAGGAAATAATATATAACACAGTAAAACGAGCCTTAACTTTACTCTGCTCGAAATGTCAGTAAAGTTTAAAGTACTCTTTTTACAGTGTTATATAGAATTCCTTGAACCTTTGAAGTGCCAGGTAGCAAAGGGGTTACGCATGACGCATGATTTGACCAAAAAATGGAGTGTGAATCATGAAAATCATAAAAATTCGAGCGTGATGCGTAAATTTATGTTTCAACGTGATCGTCCCTTTTGACCGACTGTGATTCGTGATTTACCGCTGCTATGCTCTGTGAAATGTGAACGTTTAGGATCTAAACATTTTTACGCGTGAAATTCCAAAATTTTGGCTTGCGCTCGTGATTCGTGAATTTCGGACATTTTGGTCCGTGACGCGTGAATTTACAAAAAAATCGCCTGTGAACATGACTCCCGATTTGCTACCCTGTTTGAATTTGTACATGTATGTACAGTGTACTTGTAAGTTAGCTAATTAATAGATCACTATTGTTTCTACAGCTGATGAGGGCAAATCCAAAGACCGTATCAATGATTACAATATCATCCGTAAATCCTTGACTTTACAAGCAGTAGAAAAACCATTGATTGATAACAGTATGTATTTACGTGATAGTTAAAATATGAGTGGGAGACCTTTATGGGCGAGCCCTTTTGATGCCCATATAGGTCAGACACGAATATTTCAACTCGCTTATCAAATCCAACAATGACAGTACTGTATCACTTCATGTTTTGCTATGGATATAGTCTAATATGGAAATAATATTGTTAGGTCTGAGATAGGGTCAGGGTTTTGAGGTGTCCACATTAGAGTGCAAACCATATGTCTGTGAAACAGTACTAACTAATTAGTACTAAATAGCACTGATGAAACGTTGAATAGAAAACAATGGAGATCAGATAACATGTATTTAGTACTAAACAAAAAACAAACAAAAAACAAACAAACATGTATTTAGTAATAGTACTACATGTATTTCATGGACATATGGTTTGCACTCTACACCCCTACCCGAACACATCTTGAGTATACCGGTACTTCCACGACGATGCCTTCTAGTTTACATGCACATACATGTATGAAAGTATTCTCCCCTTCTCTTTTTAAAAATGTTGATTATTCCAGTTAATAAAACATGGAATCGATATTACATGTAGACATTAGACATTGCATATCTAGGGGTGTCGGATGGTCCCCGCAAAAAGTGAGTCACAAAATCTCAGTCAAATTTTGCGGATCTCGAAGACTCGTTTTTTTTGCAAAAAGCCATCTCAAGAGTCTTGGATTTTGAAAACAAAGGAAATCGGTGAAAATGCGTCTCGGGCTCGCAAAAAAAAAAGGCTTGTCTTGGGGTCTCACAAAGTCTCACCTTGACCATTCGATACCCCTATAGATGTCTTTCAGAACCCCTGTGTACATGTATTACAGTCATGCCATACAAGTGTAACTATATTCTATTGTGTTGTATTCCACAGGACCAGATGCCACTGATAGATTTGATAGAGTATTTTGGCTTGGGGATTTTAACTTTAGAGTAGATATGACTAGAAAAGAAGTTGATTCAATATTACAGCAGAATAAAGAACAAAACAGACATGATTTGAAGGTAAGGTCTCACACCATTAGACCTTTGATAATAGACTGGGCAGTGCTATACTGCCATTCATGGTACATTTTCTTTAGTAAGCACTATTAATAAAACTCAGACTGTTCTGAAAATTTGGAAAAAAATTGTGATTAAACATTAATGCATACATTAAATGTTATGAAAAATTGATTAAACATTGCATACATTAAACATGATTAAAAATGCATACATTAAATGTTATGATTAAAATTGTGATTAAACATTAATGCATACATTAAATGTTATGATTAAAATTATGATTAAACATTAATGCATACATTAAATGTTATGATTAAAATTGTGATTAAACATTAATGCATACATTAAATGTTATGATTAAAATTGTGATTAAAATTAATGCATACATTAAATGTTATGATTAAAATTGTGATAAACATTAAAATGTTATGATTAAAATTGTGATTAAACATTAAACATTAATGCATACATTAAATACATTAAATGTTATGATTAAAATTGTGATTAAACATTAATGCATACATTAAATGTTATGATTAAAATGATTAAACATTAAAAATTAAATGTTATGATTAAAATTGTGATTAATGCATACATTAAATGTTATGATTAAACATTAAAATTGTGATTAAACATTAATGCATACATTTAAATGTTATGATTAAAATTGTGATTAAACATTAATGCATACATTAAATGTTATGATTAAAATTGTGATTAAACATTAATGCATACATTAAATGTTATGATTAAAATTGTGATTAAACATTAATGCATACATTAAATGTTATGATTAAAATTGTGATTAAACATTAATGCATACATTAAAATTGTGATTAATGTTGCATACATGATTAAAACATTAAATGTTATGATTAAAATTGTGATTAAACATTGATGCATACATTAAATGTTATGATTAAAATTGTGATTAAAACATTAAACATTAATGCATACATTAAATGTTATGATTAAAATTGTGATTAAACATTAATGCATACATTAAATGTTATGATTAAAATTGTGATTAAACATTAATGCATACATTAAATGTTATGATTAAAATTATGATTAAACATTAATGCATACATTAAATGTATATGATTAAAATTATGATTAAACATTATTATTAAAAAATATTATTATTAAAATATTCATGATGTTGTTGTTGTTGTTGTCTTCAGGAAATACAAAAACATGATCAGTTGCTCAAGCTTATGAACAAAGGTACATGTGAGCACACACATCCATTATTAACCGAGCACGAGGTCCATACGGGAAGTTATGGACCAAGTTTTTTCTCACGGCCTTATGGTCCAAGCGCGTAGTGCGCGGTTCATAAAAAGTTGGAAAAAACGAGGATCCATAACTTCCCGTACGGACCGAGCAAGCACGGTTAATAAGATATTTATTATATAGTTTTTTCGTTACTTTTCTGTTTTCAGCAATTTTGGCGCATTTTGATTGGCTCCCGTAACTCGGAATATCCTTGGATATTCACTGTTTTGGGACGAGATTCAAAATGGCGTCTCGTTTCGCTACAGTCTTCAAATTTATTTGTTTAACCCATTCGCTCCTGAGCTATTTTGCGTTTTTTAGCGATTTTCTGGACCTAATCACGTCGTAGGAAATTTCGATTCCATATAAGGGGTTTCCATGGAAATCTTGACAGTTCTGAAAGCCCACGGGCTCAGGTTCTGACGTAATCTTTCTCTTTTGGTGAATCTCCTCGAGGAACGGCATCTCGTAGCTACTAGGAGCGGTCAATTTTGCATTTTTAGAGTGTTTATAGCCATTATTCACCACAGAAGCCCCCAGGACAGCATCATTAAGCTTGACTGGTGTGGTAGAGACCGTTCTCCTGGAAGAACTCAGGAGTTTAGATACGAATTCACGAACAGATTTCGACTTTGCCGTTTGGAAATTCAAAATGGCGGACTCAATTGTGAAATCGTCTCTCTGGTCTTTCTGTGGTGGATTCCAGGACCTACAAAGGCATTTTTGGCGACTTTGGACTTGTAAAGAATGCAACCGGTGCAATATTTTGCCATATATTCTTAAAAAACGGATATTCGGGGAGATTTATGCCGAAATTCCCGGATGTTTCCCGGCATCCTTTTCGGGCGTGCAGAAGGAAAACACGTGTTGGCGAAAGTGGTCCTAGGAAGGAAATGGCTATTGTTCGGCGAGTTAAGGAAAAGAGAGGGCAAAATTCACGACTATATCAAGAAGAGAGATGGAAGTTTGCTGAGAAAGTGGCGTTTTGTTTCGTAAGGATGTATTTTGGAAGAAAATCCAAGTCAAATGTCGGTCATTTTCGAGGTGTAAAATTGCGTCAAAAACACGCATTTTTGATTTTTATGGCAAACAAATTGAACTAATGCCCAGAAATCGAACCTGTAAGTCAGTTTACTTGAGGTTAAAATATGAAGAGTTATCTAGTTGTCACTAATAACTGGCCATGAGATCGATGTTACGAAAATTCAGAAAGTTAGAATTTTTCAAAGCACTATCGATGTTTACGGCCGGTTTCGGCCGGGTGTCATTTTTTATCCAACTGATTTGGTAAATACTAAAACAATGAGGGTTTATCACATAATTTCAAAACTCATAGGACAAAAAAATGATTATCATAGCTGGAAAGAGCTCGTTGAAATTAGTAAAAATGTGAAGTTTGGAAAAGATCGCTCCACAAATTACGAAGATATGAATTTTCAAAAATCGAAATTTTGTATGAAAACAATGTTGGAGACAAGAGTTGCCTACCAGCGTAATTTCCAAAGGTTTTCATATAAAATTTCGATTTTTGAAAATTCATATCTTCGTAATTTGTGGAGCGATCTTTTCCAAACTTCACATTTTTACTAATTTCAACGAGCTCTTTCCAGCTATGATAATCATTTTTTGTCCTATGAGTTTTGAAATTACATGATAAAACCTCCTTATCCCCCTCAGTGTCGGTGAGTAGTGGTGAATATTTACCTTGTTGCTCGAGGACTCGTGGCTCGGTAAATATCCACCACTACTCACCTCCACTTCGGGGAATAATTGTTCATTAATCCAAGTATGGTGTTGGTTGTCTTGTAGGTGAAGTGTGCGGTTTCACAGAACCTGATGTCAATTTCCCACCAACGTACAAATATGACCTCAATAGTGATACCTACGACTCTTCTTCCAAGTCAAGAGTGCCGTCATGGACTGTAAGTATATATGTATATAGTGTATGCATTAATGTACACGCATGTACATGTACATTAATTTTACCATAGAAATAGCGTAACAGTGTGAGACTGGACAAAGAGTATAATACAGCTATTTCAAAAAATGTTGAAAACTGAATACTGCATACTGAATAGTGCATTCCTAGTGCGGGCCTCGTTATTTTGAAATAAAAAGTAAATATACAGCGATTTGTTCGCCATATGGAGCTAGTATATTGTTTCTGATGGAATACACAAAAAATAAAATAAATTATTATTATTTATATTATTTTAGACAATAAAACACAAGTCCCATAATGCATTTCGGTCTTGGAATACACTATATTCAGTATCAACGTTTTTTGAAATTACTGTATACAATTATTGCATTGATTCCCCTTCTCCTTCCTTCCTTTTTCCATCCCATTCACTTCCTCATCCTCTTCCTTTGTTCATTCTTTGTCTGTTTCCCCAGGATCGAATACTCTACAAACCTTCAGATGAAGAGTCTATCAAATCTACTTGTTACAGTGCTTGTTCTTCAGTCATAATATCTGATCACAGGTACACAGTAATAACAATATGTAATTTAATTACTCGGGCCCTTCCGAAGGAAGCCCGAGTTATAAAATGGGCTCTCTTCGTTTTTTTTCTGTTTTAGTAGTTTTGTTTGGTCAAAGAATGAAGAAAGTATGCGACGTATTTAATCGTATCGAGTTTCAAGATTACTCAGCAGATAAGGGAATTGCGAAAACAAACGACACACAGGACTCAAGTAGAGTTGAATCTTAGTTTTGAAAGCAGCTGTAGATCTTCAAGCTATTAAAGGTCAGGATTCTAGTTACTCGTGCCCAGGCCGTAGGCCGCACGAGTTATAAAACCCAACGCGTATTTTATTTTATTTTTTTCAATGTCAGAAAATCGCAAAGTTGTGCAATATCCGGTCACATGCTATCGAGACCATATAAATAGGGGACAGGGTTGAGGATCAGAGAAGGGGGAGGGTAAGGGGAGAAGGTTTGCAACGCCTAGCTCAGGTACCGGGGCCTAGTATCTATCTATATACATGTATTGGAACCATTTATATACAGAAATGTATCTGTCTTCCAATCGATGTGGGACATTGTCAAATCCAAAACACTACTCATGACCACTAATTTCATAGACAATCGTCACTAAAAATAAAGTCAAAATCAAATCAAATCAGATTATAGGGCAAATGGGGTGTGTGTCTAGCGAAAGCATGGGGTCTTGTACTACTGAATTGTCTCGCACATGCGCAATGTGTTATATAGGAGTCGTGATTCCCGATCTAAAAAGCGGCTAAATTAAATGTGTTGGCCAAATGAAGGATAAAAAGACGAGGTATAAAGCAACAAGTCAGAGCCCAGGCATCCATCACGGCTTAGAAATTGCACACAAATCCTAACTTCGGCCTTCATCGGTCGCTGTTCAGCGCTCGTCAACAAATCAAAATTCACAAGACAACTCGGACCAACATCGAATATTAAAATACAACTCAAAACCTCAAGAAAACTACACAGGGGACTTCAACAACTATTATTCTTTATTTCTAGTATTTTTTAGGGAACGCCTTATAGAAAAATAATGCTTTTCAGAAACAAACAAACTCATACTCAAAACTATAAAATGACCGGTTGAACCAAGCTTTTCGAATCGCTCAAAACCACTCAAAAACACAATTTCTCGTTCAGATTTCTACACCAACGTGTTCTTTAATTTTCAGACTACTGTTGTGAATACATTTTTGAGAATCTCATACCCTTTGAAGGCTTTATCAGAGCTCATTCCTGATCCAACCGAACGAAATCCAAAGACGTCACGATCCACTGATTTCTACGTTTGGGCTACCTGTGACCACAGGAAGCCCACTTATACAACTGACACACACGAACATTCAGTGAAAATCCTTATCGTCCAAGAAGATAAGCACACGAATAGCTGGACGTCTATGTGTTCTACTAGAAAGGAAACCACAAGCTTATATTTATGGTATTTTATATTTCGAAGTCTAAATGAAAACTCGACCGACAACAACTATCCGAATCATTGAACTTTACTCGTTGAATACATATATACCAAGATAATGGTCTCTTGTCGTCTTGATTTTACTTTTAAAATATTCAAATATTTTCACTCTATTAAAGAGCGAAATATAAAACATACCGCATTGATCACGAAAAATAACTGCGACATGTGCTGGTTCCAGGTAGAAAAGGGAAGTTTTCAAGCAAAAATCAAACTCGTAATACAAACTTTGGGCTCTTTCAGTCAGTATATCACTATCCTGAAAAACCTTTGTTATTCAAATCAAGAACTCTTTGTAGAACGAGGCATACAACAATATGAACTATTGTTATTCAAATTTTCAGGAATTCAGGACGGTGATATACTGAGAAAGCCCCCACACACACTTCCACAGGGATCCCAATTCTACTCTGGTCCTTAGCATGTACTGGTTCAATCCGGCACCAGGGCACGAGTGAACCCTGCCGACAGGGTCTAGTTATAATTAAACTCACGACCAGCGATGTAACTACATCTAATGACACAAAGCTATATGTACAGAAGTCATGCAAACAATCGAGCCAGTCGAGTTCAGTTTTCAGTAACTCACGATGGATGTTTATTTTATTCCACGTTTGAAAAATTCAGTACGATTACAGTTGTGTGATCCTTGTGTGAGTCATACATCTTTTTACTGAACCGCCGCGTAGCGCTATTTAGAACAGAATTTCCACGCTCAAAACAGGTCAGTGAACGGCAAAAATACAATCGAAATCAAAACGTCCTTAGATTTTAGGGATCTATTACAGAAGAAGACGCTCAGTGACGAGGGAGACTATTTGTGTCGGTGACTCATAGATAAAGATCTCCGACTCTTCAAGAGTACGCTGTCGTACGTCTTTAAACGTATTTGAGGTCACTTGAGGTCACATCTTAAATCTAACAGAAGCAGCTTTTGATTTTTAATCGATAATTCCTTTCTGATTTCGAGATAAATCGAACAAGATCTTTCAATGTATAGGCAGAGACAGCAGATTGGTCTAGCTTTGTCACGTCATACCGTAGTCTGAATCAACTGGATGTTTCAAAGATACGAAGTTCGACTTTCCTCTGCGATAACGAAGAAACCAAAGACGTTAGAACCGTCTGACCATGAATATGAACCTCAACTGGACGTTCCAAGTACGTGCTACGGAAATACGATTCGGAGATTTGTATCTATGCTCACCGACACATATATACATAGTCTCCCTCGTCACGCAACTGTCAGTCATTGTCAGGTCCCTCCTCACGCAACTGACATTGTCCTTGTCATAAGCCCGAGTGCCTGACCCTCATTGAGCGTCTTGTTACAATAATGACATACCGTACCTGTATGATGTGAAGTCATATACTCTTCCAAAAAAGTAACGCACAGAAAATCATTTGAATATTGTAGCAATAAAGAGATCATATGTGCATTTTTTTGGGATGAGGATAAATCTGGGGAGTGGGGGTTGGAAAGCGGAGGGGGGGGGGGGGGGGGGGGGGGGTTGTGTTGTGCTGGGTGTTGGGGGGAGCAGGGTGGGGGACACAAGTGGGAGGAGGTCAGGGATGGCAGTAGTGTGGGGAATGGCAGGGGTGGTGGGGAGGGCTGGACTGGACTGTTTTGGGGTCCAATCCTTTTCAGTGGAGGCCTTTTCGGGAAAAGCAATGTATTTTATTGGGGTTACATTCCCCTGTAGGGTATAGATTATTATTATTAGTATACATTTTATATAGCGCCACTATCCATAGCAATCATCAGAGCGCTTAGATCAAGCACAAGAGTGTTTCATCCAATATCCACTGAGAAGTCGATACAGTAGAACCCCGTTATCTCGAACTCCCATGGGAATCGATAAATTGTTCGAGATAGCGGGGGTTCGAGATAACCGACAGCAATTGACTGAAAAAACGACCCAAGGGAAATGGGTTTGTGTTCGAGATAACGGGGGATTCGAGATAACCGAGTTCGAGATACTAGGGTTTAACTGTTGGTAGTAATAACGGGGCAGATTAGAGACTCATAGATGTAGAGCAAGGAAAAGGTACTTGTTGACAGTATTGTTATTTTAGCTGACAACATATTTTCCTGCTTATCACAGGCCAGTCTACGGTATCTATGAAGTAACTTTAAAGCCATGTAAAAAGAGGTTTGTACACTGTAAATAGTTTATTATGTCTTCTGATAATTGAATATTCATGAAACTGCTGCCTGATGGTGCCTAATATTAATACTCACTAGTGTTCTTACTTGTTGTAGTATCCCACTCTCTGGTGGCCAGTTTGTGAGAGATGTGTACATAGAAGGTAGGTGTACCATTAGAGTGTGGTGATAGTCGAGTCGTTTTCGTATGAGTGGGTATCCAAGCATTCTGATTGGTTGAGCAATGATTTTGCGCACTGTGATTGGTTGAATAGATGTCTTCGATTCCGTACCATGACCTTAGCTCCGTGGTGTAACTGGTTTCCCACTCATACGAAAACGGCTCTATCACATGGTCTCACAGCACTGACATCATGTATTGCCATTGGATTTGAACACATAACATCCGCCAAGCCATGCCTAATCTATGACCCATACCCTCCCCCATAACACATTTTTTTCAATCCCTATTTTATTTACTGAGTTCAATAAAGTCAGAAAAAAAAGTCACCTTGTGACTCCAAAATTAATTATAATATTGGAATGCACAATACACTTTGCGATGTAGAAATGTTTTCATGTTGTTGTTAGTTGCTCATGTGTCGTGTTTTCCCCCCAGCCAATCGTAGACGTAGCACTGCCAATCAACGATCACAGCAAGAGAGCTCTGTATGTACGATACTATAGCACAGAACTGAATGGTGATAGCAAGAGAGCTCTGTATGTACGATACTATACAGGGTTCCCACTGACCTTGAAAAGTCAGTGAATTCTGATTTTTTTTTCAAGGTCAGGGAATTGTCAGGGAATTTTGATTTTGGTCAGGGAAGTTTTGTAATTTACCCAAAAGTCAGTGAAAAGTCAGGGAATTTCTGTCAGCCTTCACAAAATCGATATGTACAGTGTAGCATAATAATGAGTAACTTTTAGACATATTGTGATCAATCATGATGAAAACTCACAAACAAGTTTAAAAGTTGTCATTGACCTATATATGTATGGTCCATGTAAATGTATTTCTTCATACATACAGTATATTACATTAAAAATACTATAGTAAGTCGCACTGCAGGATATCATAGTAAAACAAGAGTACAGTATGGTCAGTGAAAAATGGATTTTGGTCAGTGAGAAGTCAGGGAAAAGTCAGATAATTTTGTTTTTCCGGATGAGTGGGAACCCTGCTATAGCACTGAACTGAATGGCGATAATAAGAGAGCTCTGTATGTACGATACTATAGCACTGAACCAGAAGTACATAATGAACTGAATAGTGATAGCCATACTGATACCACTGAAGCACTGCTCAAATATACGTTTTTTTTATTTAAAAAAAATAATCATATTTTGACACGTCATTATGAATATGTATAAAGTCTATAAATACAACAGAAACAACAATATATTTATATGAAAACGAAATAATGTACAATGTACTGAAGTAAATAATTCATCGTTTATGAATATACTGTACTAATCAAGAAATTCTCAATGCAATTCTAATTGGTTGAGAGCAGTTGCGGTTTGAGGAAATAAAGTGCAGAAAAAAAACCCGGAAATACAGTGCAATTTCCAACATAGCGGATTCTCAATTTCGATTGGCTAAAGAGCAATTGAAAAGATTTAGCCAATCAGATGCTACAATTGTTTTTGGGACATGGGGTGGTGGATGAAATCCATCTTCGGTTTAGTCATCGATGACAATCTATGGATTTTTTTTACCGTTGACGAAACCTTACGAACTATTTTACGAATCTAAGAATTGTCACGTGAGATGAGTGTATCTATATTTGATCATTAGAAGAGGCACTGAGACGCTATGGCAAACTGCTGCCTTACATAGCCCCCCCCCCCCCTCCCCCCCCTGGGGGTGGTTTTATTTATCGCTTATATCTGTATTCCTTGAGATGTTGATTGCTTATTGGTGCGCATGCGCGTGTCGATGCTTGGAATTATTTGTACAAGTTGCAGATCATCAAATCTCGTCCCCAGAGCCTGCGTTACTTTCGGCCAGCGGCGAAGAACGTAGGCTCTGGCATAATCGATTTTTGAGAACAGAATAAAAGACCAAGAAACGTTTATTAAGTGTACTGAATATCGTTGTTGTAGTGCTAGAGGTGAACACACACCGACTATTCAAAGTTGGCTTATAATTTAGCCGAAAAGTTTCAGTCGACAGACGGGTTTTTAAAAACTGGAAATTTCTCCTAAAATAAAAATCGCTGGAACTTTTTAGTATTTTTCCCTAAAATAGGTCATCGAAAGGAATGATATGGCGAAAGAAAATTAAATTCGATTTTTTTTAGCCTGCGCAGGAGCCCATTACTAGGAGCCTTCCTCTCCTATAATAGGTTTGTACGACATCATTTGCACAAATTGAGCTAAAAATAGAACACTCATTATAAATTCCGCGCGATTAACCAATCATGTCTCGTCATACACAATAGGTTTTTGACGTCAGATTCAACACTGCTAGCTTTGCTTTCAATGTCGGCCGAAAGCGTACCGTGTAGTTCCAGTGATTCTAGTGAAGAATCAGAATCTAGTGAAATTTCAGATCAGTTTCGTCGTCTGACTTCAGTACTTCATCAAGCGAGAAAGAACAATGATTGAAAACATTAAAAACAAAACAAAAAAACTAACTCAAGGTATTATTATTTATATCAAAACTTCAAGTGCGAGAACTTCTAAAAACAAAGCTAGCAGTTCAAAACCAACCCGGCCAAAAAAATGAACATCTTCTGCTCTTTCTGAGAAGGAATTCAACGATCTGGTATCATGGATAATCTCTTACGAAGAACCTAATTAAACTTGTGCAGGACTAGCAGTGAGAACCAAGCTATGAATAATATTCCAAACCGCCGGTGTGTTTTGCTAATTAGCATTTGTTGTCTGAAACGCAGCAAAATGAATCACGAACTTTGAAGGTCTTTGAAGTAGGATTTTGTCGAAAATTCTCGACATTGACACAAAGTTCTTTCTAAAACAGTGAAGTGAGGTACAGGGGAGCTTCTTTTTCTGTGGCCTGGATGAAGATTTTATCGCATTTTTATTCAGCGGCTGATCTTGGAGTGCCGGTTATCTTGCCTTCTTTGAACTGAAGTCGTCTTTGGCGAAAGAACTTCGCCATACACTCAGTGATAACCCTCTTGTTTTAGTGTTCTTTGCCGCTCTTTAAGGCACGGTTCGTCGGATGAAAGTTTCAGTTGTTTTTCGACAATCTTTCGGCGAAGAAGTTATTTAGCAAAGTGCACATTTGTGTGGTTGGTTATATTGGCGTCGCTATCCAAAACTATATCAGTGATGACGAAGGTGATGGATTTTGCTTCACTCAGAGTCGAAATCACTGTGAGAAAACGCTTCATTCTTGCGGCACGTAGACTAAATCATGAATCAAAAACCAACAGAAGAAAGTTGATAAAACAAGAATAAACATATGAAGCGATAGGTATAAGAACGTAGAAGAATTTCGCGATATCGTGAGTCGCCAAACTAAAAGTCGCCACTAAGCGCTCTGGCACTATGTCAGTTTATTGATACATGTGATACATTCATTGTACACAGTTCGTCTCGTTCTTGTGCAAGGGAAAAATAGACTTGGACTTCCATGGAATAAGAATAACAATATTTTGGATCAAGTCCTCGCGTCTTCCGTTTGCGGGTCGCCATTTTATTTTTCAATTTGAAATTCTTCGGAAATTTGCATATCTAAAAATAGCCCAATTTGTGCAAATGATGTCGTATGAACCTATTACTAGAGGGAGGCTCCTAGTAATGGGCTCCTGGCCTGCGTAGCTCGGCGGTCTGGAAGGGGATTGGGAAGGGGGAGGGGGTAGGGGAAAAAGAAGGAGGAGAGGGGGTTGGGGAGGAGAAGGGGAAGGGAGAGGGGATTGGGGAGGAGGAGGAGGAAACACCGCCTGCCCGAAGACTATGGGTTTTTGAATACCGCCTCTTTGCTAATCCAATTAAAATAAAATAACCAAACATACGATTTGACCTTTGGCTTACTGTTTTTAAAACGAATCGAAAGGCTGCTCGATTGCTTTCTCAGCGCTATCGAGTATATGAACTCTGGAGGAGAACTGATAATCCCATCGATATTTTCGCTGCAGAGTTCAACTGCAGAACAGTTCATAGATTGCGGTATCTCTGCAATCTGGTCAATTATTATACTCTTCAAGGGAAAAATCACAACGACTGTGCATGAATGTGTATCGTCCTGTTGCTGTTCCAAGTACTTTCTTGCCAGTAGAAAGACTATAAATATAATGCTTTTACCAAAGCCCGTGGGCAAAATTGCCAAAACATTTTCTCCTCGAAGCAAATCTTCGACAGCCTGCCTTTGCTCTTGTTTTAAAGTGAAATCTCTGTTAGAATTCTTTAAAAATTCTAAGGCTTTTTCAATACACGCGTCTTCGTCTTCCCCTTTATGGTAATCGTGAAAATTCTTGAATAATATTATAAGTGTTGTTTGACACCCGTACGCGTTGACAGACACGTCACTTTTTAGCCAATCAGTATTTCCCGTTCTCCAGCGGACGGGCAATTCAAAAACCCATAGTCTTCGGGCAGGCGGTGTTTCCTCCTCCTCCTCCCCAATCCCCTCTCTCTTCCCTTTCTCCTCCCCAACCCCCTCTCCTCCTTCTTTTTTCCCCTCCCCCTCCCCCTTCCCAATCCCCTTCCAGACCGCCGAGCTACGCAGGCTAGATTTTTTTGAGTTGACGAAATAGTCTCGATCCTTATTGACTGATCCTTACTTACTCTTTAATTGGGTACCATATTTTTTCTTTTTCATCATAAAATAAAATAGTCGATCTTTAATTTGGGTACACTATTTTATTTTGACTAAAAAATCCGCTTAGCGTAACAGCCAGCGATTTCCAAAAGAATACTATTAATTTTTCCCTTAAATTGGGTATATATTTCAATGACAAATCCTTGGAAAGGGTATGAATTTTCCAATTCTTCATCCTTAAATAGGGTCAGGGTTTCGACATCCCGGGAGCACACCCATATCCTAATTTCCCGGGAGTAATCCCCTTCCCCCCCCTGTATAGTAACTGTATAGTTACTGTATAGTAACATTAATCTCAAGCATGTTAAGGCAGGGTCTTTTTCCGATCCTTGGAAAATCACATTTTCTGTTATATCTGCTTCCAATTTAAACGTATGCAGTTGATTTTTGTTCCTAAAGTATCATTTAGGTTTCTTAATATTTTGAGCTTGATAGTGTTGACTTTCGGTAGTCACGTGACCTTAAGGCTATGAAAACAGATATTTGCAAACGGGGTGATGGTTGTTTTGTATTTTCAAAACATTTTTATGTGAAACAGTTAAGTTGAAAGAGCTAAATAAGAATCTGTTTGGAACGGATGACTATAGTTATTAATTAGCGATAAAATTATAATAATAGAAATAATGAACTTAGTCACATGACCTGTTTTATGGATTATCTCGTTAGCAAAATAGGAAAAACATCCATTCCAAACGGAAACTTGTTATGCACCTTAAATGCAACAATATTACACCAAAAGATTTCAGAAATAAACCACAACCATCACCCCATTTCCAAATCAATATTTCCTCCGTCAATAGGTCACGTGACCATGGAATGTCAAAAATGTCTAACTTAAAATGTTAAGCAACCTAAATGTCACTTTAGGACCAAACTTCAATTTAATAGGTTTAAACTGGAAGAAAATATTTGAAAACATAGAAAGTGTAAAAAGACCCTGCCTTAACATGCTTGAGATAGTCGATATCGTCATCATCTCAGCACTACTCGACATTGTCACTGGTTAATTTACTAAAGTTTGCGTGTAAAACTGTTAAACGTTCACAACATCTTGACGACAAGTCTCATATCAGCATAGAAGCCACGGAAATCCTTGCATCGCTTTTTAACCCGTCTGCAGCCTCGCGTCACAATGTTCCTTGGCGTTGGAGGATCAGCTTGCATTTCTGTCGACTCCTAAGAAATTGAATTGAACGTACAATTAACGATAAAGAAAGACTGTCTTGTGAAAATATTTCAACGAAAGAGAAAGGAGTAAAAACACATGGGATCCCTGTGTATGTATGCCCGAGTAGGACTTGTGTGAGACCCTCGTCCCTTTGGTACCCGAGGGTTGGGAGTGTGGAACGGGATACTTACTGTTCTGATTGCTTGTTTGGAGCGTAGTTCCTTCACCTCTTCTTGAAGTGTTTCATTGTCTCTCTAAAATTATGCAGGTAAGATGTTTCGTCAAGGTCATGAAGTGTTCATTAAATTTGTTTAGAACATCTATTTGTTGAAAGAAACCGTACTACTGAACGACATTGTACCTGTTCTTGCCGTAGTTTGTCCTGCACTTCTTGTAAGAGCTTGTTTTTACTGAAAAAAAATGTATATGAAGACCGTCCATCCAATTCCGTTCATTCAATTCCGTTTATCCAATTCCGTTCACCAATTCCGTTTATCCAATTTCGTTCACCCAATTCCGATCAACCCATTCCGTTCATCTATCCGTCTATCAACTAGAAACCAACTAGCATACTACCTTCGATTGTATAACAATATGTATTGACTCTTCGCTTTGTTTTTTTGTTCAAAATGCCGGCTTTTTCGCTACTCACTATCTATCACTCAATAGATAGTGAGTACGTTAGCCAATGGGATTGCAGGTTCATCCAGCTAGTGGTAATTATTTGAAAAATATGCGCGCGCATGATAAATATCATCCCACCAACCTTTTGATTTCGTTCAACATTTGGTCCAGGACGGTGTCTTGCTTAAAGCTTCCTTCGTCTTTCAAATCCTGATTAAAATACTTTGTAAATTGTAAATTGACACTGTCCTCTCTGAGCAGTTGCTCTTTCATCTGCTTCACCTCGTCTTGGTGTTGTCTTGAAAATAAATTATATGATAGCGATCAACCTCATCATAAACTCGATCAAGCGCATCGTGTTGTCAACTCGTGGATATGTGAGTTTCATGATTGTCAAACTTTCTACGGTTTAAAAAAAAAATCCATCTGCTAACGGTCCTTATAATAACTTATTCATAGGCTTTGCATAACTCGTGAATATGAGAGTAAAGGGACACAGAGGGGCATTCGGGTAGATGCATGCTGGGATATGTGAATTCCACTAATTTTCTTAGAGGTCAGGGTCATCTGTCACCTATCTCTGTTCGCCTAAGAGGCGCATAAGGCCTCGACATGCTTCTTCCATTTAATCTTGTTCCTGGCTGTGCACCGTACTTCATCCTAGGACTTCCAACCTGCTCTTGCTCTCTCTTTCTCAACTGTTCGTCGTCGTGTTGTTTTTGGCCTTCTTTTCTTTCTCCTTCCTTTTGGTCCTGGTACTTCAAAATAACTATTAGTGGAATTCACATATCCCAGCATGCATCTGCCCAAATGACCGGAAATCCTGGTACTACGTAGACCGATCTAGCACTAGTGCAAGTAATTTAAATAGTACGGATTACAACAAGATCGCTCCTGATCGTTACACTGAAGAAGATCCGAGGAAGGATCAAAACGTTTGTAGTTTTTAAAATTAAAGACTAATATAAAATCCAGAGAAAGCAAATTTGCATAGTTATATAATTCTCCTTGGCTGCAATTTCAATATTTTAATAACGTACACAGCTGGTAAGTGATTTGATTGACATTTTGTGAACTACAAACCTGGTATTGTCTTGTTGGAGTCTTGTAAGCTCGTCCTTGTAATTAACCTGAGGGATGGAAGTTGAATACTGTAAGTGTATTTATATTTTGTAACAATTATATTTTAAGCCTAGCCCGAAATACAGTCAATTGCAAAAATTCTGGCCGCTACGAAGTATCAGTATATCAATATATCAGGTGCATTATGGGTAATTAAATAATCGAAAATTCCCCTTAAAGCGGGTTAACGCCAGCAAAGTTTGTAGAAATATTTAGTATAATGTTTATTTTAGTCTTACGTTTGTTGTTTGTAAATTTTGCTTCATTTAATAGTATTAGTGATGCACCCGATATATTGATATATTGATATACCGTGGCGGCCAGAATTTTTGCAAATGACTGTACACAAACAGACTCCATCTGTTCGCTCTAAGTTATTCAAGTGACATTTTTCATCTCACTTTAGCTTTGTATTTTAGCTATAGTTTTAATAGTTTTTATTGTTCTTAATATCATTGTATTTATTTCATATGTCCCTTAGGAATTTTTCACTGTATATATATTCATAGAGTGATTCCAATAAACCTGGGCATTACTAACTATACCAATACACACTATTAGACACTCACTCTTTTGTTTTCTTTTGTTTCTTTGCATCTAATAAACACTGACAGCTAATTAGTAGCGCCCAACGTCGAAACGTCGCTTTTCTAATAATATATCTTTAGTATGAATTTTAGAGTTTTACTGTCGCAATGTTTTCTTATTAACTGTTTTTTTTTTGGAGGGGGGGGGGGGGGGGGGGGGGGGGGGGGGGGGATTCTTAATATATAGAGCTAACCTCAGAATTTTTGTACTAGTGTCTTCAATAAAGTGTACGACTTCGCTACGATTTGGCCATGATCAAGTTTACATCATTATTAGTGGTGATTATCGGTCTGTGTCAACATTACGAGCAACATCATCATCATCATCATCGACATTATTATTACATTATTATCAACAATCACCATCACACAATCATGAACATCATCGTCACACATATCATCCTCAACATCACCACAATCAACATCATCACTGATCATCATCGTCATCGCCACGATTTTTGCAATCATTAAACATCTCCGAATATATGAGTTTATAAGACTGGTGATTGAGGTGTAGCCTGTCTGTACTTTTATACCTTGTTGCCGTTAGTTGGACAATACAAATTGGCCTGGACTTTGACATCACGTTTGCTGAAAATCAAACAACTAGCAACTTCATCAGTATTAATGAATTATTTTAGCTTTTAAAAACTAATTTTAGTCGTCTTGTTTACCAGACTAGCGTTTTGCCTTCGCCGATCATCGCATCTTCAAGACGCTGAAAGTAAAAATAAGACAATTAAATAAATACTCCAATAAGTTGATGGTATGCTTCAAAAAATATATATATGAGAACTGGTATTACAAAATGGGGCTTCGTCAACAAGACACCTTTTAAGGCCGATTCCCTTGTTTTGCATTGCGCACGCCGTTTACTGCGCACGGTTCTCTAGCTCGCGCGAGCTCGCGCACATTTGAGATCGCTAAATTTTCAAGATAGCAGCTATTGAGATAAACAGGCTAAAAACGGCCTTTTTACAAATGCGAGCAAAACAACTGACAAACAAAACAAGACCCAAAATGTAACAAACAAAGTTTCCACACATTAATAAGCATGTTTCATTTCACTACGAAAGAGAAAATGTCTATTTTGGAAGAATCTCTACCCAGTCTCCACGCGGAAATTATCAAAAGTACGTGCCAAAACTGAACGTTTTGCAAAATATTTCACTAACGAGCACGGTGACCCCCATTTTTTATCCAATAACTTTCATAACACTATAGTTCTTTAGTATATAGCAAAGTATTTAAAAAAATTAGGATTTCAAACATAAAAAAAATTGAATGAAAGCATAGTGAGTATCGATTTTTAGACCCTCTCGGTGCTTCGAACATCTGTGTTTTTTGTTCTATTTTTCGACAACTATGCAAAATTCGATCATTTTCTTACCATCAGACGGTAGGCTAGAGATACAAAAGCTATAGCAAACACATCATTTCATTATTAATAGTTTGTCTTTTAAGTTATGGAAAATTGTTTACCCGATCCCGATGCCACGCGAGACTCGACCGAAACCCTAAAATACCATAATTTCAAAGCAGTGTAGCGCAAAAATGAACACGGTGACCCCCTCTTTTAATTGCATTTTTTGAAACTCCATACCGTAATGTATCACCATGCCAAGTTATAGCGGAAAATTCTAGGATTTGCTTCTTTTTCAAGGGAATCACCTTAAGAAATCAGACCTCAATTATTGTTGTATCAAAATCACCTAGGATATTGTTTCAACTCAAAGCTAAGTTTGACTATCCCTTCACGAAACAGGTCAATAAAATTCCTCACTTTCTCATGATTCTTACAAGCTCATGTTGTGTCAAAATCACAAGATGTTTTTTTTCGCTCGGGCATGCGCACTATAGTTTTTCTACGTGTAACTATCAGTACGCTTCTTTGCTGTTGTTTTTTGATTTTTGGGCCAACTATAGATACTAGGAGCACAACATGAGAACTGTTATTACAAAATGGGGCTTCGTCAACAAGACCTTTTAAGAAATATCAGGGGCCCGTTTCTCGAAAGCCCCGTAAACTTTTCGGGCCCGAAAAGACATCCCAGAAATCTGAGACACTTACTCTACAAAGCTGTTCTTTTGACATGTTTTTAATATGAACAAACTTTCCCTTCATGCAAAGTTTCATGTCTGTATAAACTACTTTGTTTTGAAGATATAGATTTTTTAAAGAAACCCTTTTCGGGCCCGATAAGCTAGCTTTCGGGGCTTTCGAGAAACGGGCCCCAGATCTCATATAATTCATGTAGCCGACCGAATTCATAAGAATGGCCGCTACTATTAGCATAATATAAGGTTGACATTTATGTTTTATAGTAGCCGAGAAAGCTAAGGATTCAAATGATAACTATGTCTGTGAGTTTGAAGGTGAAATATGAAATTCCTGCGAAGTTATTAGGACATTATAGTGTGAAAAACATGGAAATGAAGCTCTTTAGTACTCAGTTGATAAACACATACAAATCTCTATAAAAGCATCAAGAGTTCCAGACTTCCGGTACGCACGCAATGCATTGTGAGATTACTACAAAGGAAAAGTGAGCACCAATTCTAGACACAGGGAGCCCAAGCTATGCGTTTGCTCACTTGGTGCTCACTTTTCCTTTGTAATAATCTCACAATGCATTGCGCGCGTACCGGAAGTCTGGAACTCTTGATGCTTGTTTGTTTTTGAACCGTAATAACTTCTTGAATACTTTATCTATAGCAACGCAACTTTCCAAAATTGTGTATTTTGAAGTACTCTTTCCGATGGCCGAAACAATTTGTACTGTAAATGTTTTAGATTGTCTATTTAAAAAGACGGACTTATGTATTCGGTATATCATATAGTAAGAAACTGGTGTTACATAAAGGAAAAGGAAATAGCCAAAACTGTAGAATTTCTCGCACGCTGATTGGTTAATTTTCATCACACGATTCTGCATGATTGATTGGAAAGCTAGTTTGAAGTAACTACCCAAAATACGATCCCATATTTGGTGCGTCCTTGTGCATATTTGGTGCGTTCTTGTGCATATTTGGTGCGTTCTTGTGCATATTTGGTGCGTTCTTGTGCATATTTGTGCATATTTGGTGCGTTCTTGTGCATATTTGGTGCGTTCTTGTGCATATTTCGTGTGTTCTTGTGCATATTTCGTGAGTTCTTGTGCATATTTCGTGTGTTCTTGTGCATATTTCGTGCGTTCTTGTGCGTTCTTGTGCATATTTCGTGCGTTCTTGTGCATATTTCGTGCGTTCTTGTGCATATTTGGTGCGTTCTTGTGCATATTTCGTGCGTTCTTGTGCATATTTGGTGCGTTCTTGTGCATATTTCGTGCGTTCTTGTGCATATTTAGTGCGTTATAAAGGAGTCCATTGCCTCCATGTCTATACAGCAGATTTACCTTCTTTGCATCCAGGCAGTTTAATAAATGGTACATGAGAAACTGAACTGATCTAAAACATCAGAAACTAGTTTAGTTTCAATAATTAACGTTAAAATAATTCGATGTTAACAATTTATTTATTAAAATCAAACAAGAGAAAATGAGGTTTTGTCTTGAATAAAACACAGGTAGCCCAAGCTCTACTCATGGCAGCTTTGCCAATCAGTTTTATTGAAAAACCTAAAAACACAATTTCTCTGAAAATTCTGAATAAAGTTTACTAAAACAAACCCAGTGTGTTTTACTATACATTCTTCACAGCTGGAGTGAATTTTAGCTCATTTTAATCATTTTGGGTATTTTTATCCCCTGTGAATAAAGCCGTTAATAATCGTAGTGAGAACACACGCGTGGAGTGACGTGGAATTCATCACGGGCTGCATGGCAACGCGCGCGCCTCGGATGAAACCAAGGGAGCATGGCAGAAACTGGGCTTCCTGTTGTGCTGACGTATTTGCGGTGTTTTGCAAAAGTGCGCGCGGGCTCATTTATGCGTGGTCGCGTAGTACATATTTACAACGGCCATTTTGGTTCTGGTCACTTTCAGTTGGTCAGAACTTGATGAGCCCGCGCGACTAAATTATGTTAAAAACCGCAAATACGTACGTCAGCGTAAACCACAGGGATCCCAATTTACTGATGAACCCGCACGCACTTTTACCAAAAACCGCATCACAACGTCATTACCACAGGAATCCCATTTTCTGCCGTGCTCCCTTGCTGTAACTGAATTTATTAAGTTTAGTGAGGGTCACAAGTTTGTAAGTGTATTTCACTTTTATGTGTTACCCTCTTGAAATAAAGTCTTCATCATCATCATCATCATCATACATCACACAAAATGTAATGTAGCCGATTTGTGATGATGATAATGATAATAATAACAACAATAATTCTTCAATAGAAACAGCGCATTCCACTATGTCTCAATGCTCTTAAAATATAAATTATACAGTTTGCGTTATTGTACTAGGTAGTTTGATGCAACTATAACAGCTAGGAAATGTGTCTACTCACTCCATAGAGTTTCTTTTCATGAGATGAATGTGGACTTCAAGCTCCTGTCAACACAAAGTATTACGGTGATGATTGTGATGATGTTGTTGATGATGATGATTGTGATGATGATGTTGTTGTTGATGATGGTTGTGATGATGTTGTTGATGATGATGGTTGTGATGATGTTGTTGATGATGATGATTGTGATGATGTTGTTGATGATGATGATTGTGATGATGATGTTGTTGATGATGGTTGTGATGATGTTGTTGTTGATGATGATTGTGATGAGTGTTGTTGATGATGATGGTTGTGATTATGATGTTGTTGATGATGGTTGTGATGATGTTGTTGATGATGATGGTTGTGATGATGTTGTTGATGATGATGGTTGTGATGATGTTGTTGATTGTGATGATGTTGTTGATGATGATGATTGTGATGATGTTGTTGATGATGATGATTGTGATGATGATGTTGTTGATGATGGTTGTGATGATGTTGTTGTTGATGATGATTGTGATGAGTGTTGTTGATGATGATGGTTGTGATTATGATGTTGTTGATGATGGTTGTGATGATGTTGTTGATGATGATGGTTGTGATGATGATGTTGTTGATGATGATGGTTGTGATGATGTTGTTGATTGTGATGATGTTGTTGATGATGATGATTGTGATGATGTTGTTGATGATGATGATTGTGATGATGTTGTTGATGATGATGATTGTGATGATGTTGTTGATGATGATGATGATTGTGATGATGTTGTTGATGATGATGATTGTGATGATGTTGTTGATGATGATGATTGTGATGATGTTGTTGATGATGATGGTTGTGATGATGTTGTTGATGATGATGATTGTGATGATGTTGTTGATGATGATGATTGTGATGATGTTCTTGATGATGACGATTGTGATGATGTTGTTGGTGATGATGATTGTGATGATGTTGTTGATGATGATGATTGTGATGATGTTCTTGATGATGACGATTGTGATGATGTTGTTGGTGATGATGATTGTGATGAAGTTGATGATGATTGTGATGATGTTGTTGATGATGATTGTGATGATCTTGAGCATATCAAGCTTTACCGTGTCGAATACTTTCAATGATGGTACTTGAGATAAGTCATCTTGTCTGTCATCGTTATACTTGTTTAACCTAGAAACGAATGACCGAAGGCCAAGTAGTTTTTTCTTGTTTTTCTTCCTTTATGAAAGTTTCAAGCGCAGAATTCGAATGGTCAGCATAGTTGACAAAGAATTGCGTGTTCTTGACAAGTTTTCTCCATTGCGAAAGCGGATCGCCTGATATTATTTTGTCATTCGAGACAAATCTAGGAGTAGAGGTCAAGATTTACTCCGAGTCTGACGAGGCGATGACGGATTTTTGACAACTTGGTTTCTATATAAGGAATCGATCTTGTCATCACTTCAAAATGGAATGTAACCGCATTCAACGCTGGAAAGCTTGATATGGATGATGATTGTGATGATGTTCTTGATATGATGATTGTGATGATGTTGCTGATGATGATGATTGTGATGAGCTTGAGGATGTTGTTGGTGATGATGATGATGATGATGATGTTGATGATGATGATCGATTGTGATGATGATGTGGTTTGCATTATTATATATATATATAAATAAATGTTATAGTGTCATCAATTAGCGGCAATACAAAAGATAAAATGACACTTTATTAAATAAGGTATATTATTATTTTATTTATTTTTGATATATTTTAGTAATTTATTATTTTATCATTAAATATAAGATATTAGATTTATATTATATATGTTCAATACTATTACCTAATTTTTAGGAGGGCCACAAGTTTATCGTAAATCTCAACCACAGTTCATAGCAAGCCAAATGTTTCATCAGTTGCAGCACTTCTCCACAGTTTGTTCTTTCATTCAAGTAAAAACTAAATCTATCGTATCAATGCTTAGATTCACTGCGATAAAAGTTCATTTGTTGACTTTCTGACATTCTGGTAATAAATCATCACTTGCCAACATCCACATACCATCAAACATACTTGTTAAACTTCCGAATTCCAAATACTTATAAGCGTTTACAACTTTTAAGTTGTAAACTCATATAAAACTTACATTGATCTTGTTTTCCATTTCGCGTTTTTTGTCGTTTTCCAGTTTCGCAAACTTGCGCAGACATTTAGCAACTTATCTCGACGGTGAAACTTTGTCTTCTGGAGTTCTGAGCGAAAGTGATTCAAAACTACCTTTATGACGTCATCACTTATCTCGAGCTGTGGGAGTAACCGCTGACAACACAAGCACAGGCTCATATATTGACAGTATTATTTATTCTTTGTATTTTGTGATCAGTTAGGCAAGTACGAGGTGTAATTGCTGTACGGTAAAATAACAGCGGTTTATAGTATTCAGTACTCAATTAATCACATTTGCCAAGTTGCTTTTGAATTGTGTTTGATATTTCAATTATTCAGCGCGCGCGTGCAATCGCTAGCATCTGATGCGCGCTAGTCCCAGTCCTTGACGGTCGTATTTGTTTGAAAGAGTCTTGTTCTCAGTCACACCGCGGTCAAATGTCTGAAAACACCGAAAGTTAAACAAATTACTTGAAAGTTAAGCTCTAAAATTCTACAGGTTTAAAGATTATCTTATTTCTTTTTCCCCCCCAGGGAAAACGGACTTTTAGAAAGCTTAGGGTGACTTGCGACTAAATAATTCAATAAAAGGATATTTGCTGCCTTTTTTGATGGGTTTCCTGTGGTAGAGCGCGCGGCCGCATAATATATACATACGTATATTATGTTGGGTTCCCTGTGTTGAGTACCGTATAATGTTGGGTACATGTACTGCGGGACGCGCGGAACACCTAGATACTGGGCAACGGGCTTAAATTTAGTGATGGTCACGTGACCAAACATCAACCAATGACCGTCCAGGTTATATATATTGTTGTGAAAACCCCCTATTCGCCTAATGATGATAATTATTATAAGCCAGTAGGTTTATTTTTGAAAGAATTTTGTAAAATTTTGAAATTCATCAAAATTACAACGTCACTCAATGCCGTTTTCATGAGAAACCCTTCAATTGTTGCACTCTCTAAATTCCTTTGAACTCTCATGAAATTGAAAATAGTCCATGCATCTAGATGGACAATTATAAGAACCAAGCTTTCACTTTCAATCGGTTACTTTATTTCCATTGTTTACATTATCAATTGATATATCGTATGTTATTTTAAGGTCAGGCGACGTGTCGGCCTAAGAATCGTCGAGCCATGTACTTAGCCGGTCAACGGAGTGCATGTGCGATCGGGAGGGCATGCACCAGATTTGGCGCATCGAGGTGCTAGACTTGGACGGCATCTGCCTTGAATGTCTTTAACAAAACAATCTGGGCATCCTCTCATGTTTGGCAAGTCGAAGATAGACCTCTGTTCGAGATCATCTCTCATACTCTTTGCCTCAGTGGTAACGAAAAGAACGGCAAACAACGCAATCAAAACGATGTACTTCATCTACAAAGAAGAGACAAAGAAAAATAAGTAAAAATAACAGAGGGATTTCCGCTACTCAGTTTAAGGAATAATGATAATAATAATTCAACTCAAACGCATCAGTGTATTTCCATGATACTAAAGAAAAGACACAGCGAGTCCAGGCTGCCACAAACGCAAAAGCAAAACATAGCGTGCGTGAAAATTTTCAGGAAAACTCAACTAATCTCTAAAACATATTTAGACATCACTATTTGTACATGTACTATATTTCAGCCCGAGAGGAACAAAGTTTCCCAACAAAAAAGGACATAATGATATATAGAAATGAGAATCAGTTGATTTGAAATTCTGATTAAACTCGACATAAAACTTTCGACGGTCGACTTAACAGGCTTATTTGAGGGAATGTGAATTTGCATCATCTCAAAATGAAAGCTTTTTTGAGAGATTATCGTTACACAAGACTACATGTACTTACACTTGGTGAGTGGATCAGCTTCTTTCTCTGCTTTGGGTTTTCTCAGTTGCTTTCAGTTCAATGCTTCAAAGTACACTGAATGTGTGGAAGAATGATGACGGTTAAGTAACGAAACATTAATGTATTCTAGATATGGTGTGATAATCGCGCGATACAGCTATTCTAACAGCTAAAAAAAAAAATTCTCTCAAATAACAGACAGGCCTAGGGTTGTCGGATTAACATAATTATTAGACTCAGCTGTACTTGAAATCCACGGTAACCTGTCACTGTGTGGCTGATAACCATGCTGTAATGTACCGGCTGTAATTGATCAGGATTAATTGTCTGGAAAAACCACCAACTTCAAAATAGAACCGACTTTGATTATTCAAAGTATTTTGAATTTCAGACATCGGCACTTTTCCGCATCCACGGTAACCTCCCTCTTGTATTACTTGCGCCAAAACATCACAAGAACAAAGAATAAAACATGGAAAAACGGTCAATCAAACTACTGGTATCAAAATGTACCGGCTAAAATGACATCTTTGAATGAGGGTTTATCATGTAATTTCAAAACTCATAGGACAAAAATATGATTATTATAGCTGGAAAGAGCTCGTTGAAATTAGTAAAAATGTGAAGTTTGGAAAAGATCGCTCCACAAATTACGTAGATATGAATTTTCAAAAATCGAAATTTTATATGAAAACCTTTGGAATTTTGCCTACCAACAATGGTTTTCATTCAGAATTTCGATTTTTGAAAATTCATATCTTCGCAATTTGTGAAGCGATCTTTTCCAAACTTCACATTTTTACTCATTTCAACGAGCTCTTTCCAGCTATGATAATCATATTTTTGTCCTATGAGTTTTGAAATTACATAATAAACCCTCATTGCCGCATTGATCATGAGTACGTCGGTGCACGGTTCGTCCAAACAATATTTCATTTCTACGTACGTTCACCTTAATTGAGAAACATAAAAGCGGCATAATCTACTCAGCGCTAGCTCAATGCTTTAATGTCGAGTTTGCTTTTCTTTAGATCCAAGTATTGTAACAAGACAGTTTAAGCTGTCGTCCGTCATTTTGAATTGGGACAAACGCGGCAAAATTTATAAAAATCTGGATCACTTTGACTTGCCGTAACTCCGCTTTATTTTGTTGGATTTTCAAAATTTAAACTTCGATAATCAGCAGGCATGCATATCAGTTGTTGGACTGAAAATAAGACCAATGTCGGTGTTTTATCTACCTTTTACGAGTCAATCTTCTTTTCACGAATGGATCTTAAAATTTCGAGCTAATTTGCATATTCACGTGCCGAACGTTTTATTTTGAAAACAAAAATATTTTTTCTCGATTTGTAGCCTTCCAATACCCATCATATCATAGGTCATAAATAACAAAGAAAACATATTTTCTAATAGGTAAGTTGTTAAAAATCCAACGAAATCGAGCGGAGTTACAGCAAATCAAAGTGATCCAGATTTCTATAAATTGGGCCGCGTTTGTCCCAATTCAAAATGGCGGACGACAGCGTGAACTGGCTTGATTCTGATGTTTCACAAAATGTACTTCGTGATTTTCAAATTTTGGCGGCAGAATCAAGTAAACTGGACGAGCTTGAGTATATTTAGCACAAAACATTTAATGTTTTGAGAGTCTAAACATATATGTTTTTGGGTCAAATGGAAAAATGAACTGTTTAACCTTAAAGCTTGAGCTCAGGACTTCTATATAATTAATGCATGACTTTTGAATGGTTTTCCAAAATCGGTAAAAAAACAACTTTTAAATTTTATATTTCTCGTTTAATGTTAGCGTTCACAGAATAAAAAAAGTATACCAAGATTTAAAATGAACTAATTTTAACAACTGCTTTAGTACGAATAAACTACGAAGCGCGTATGTAGTTTTGTTGACCCAAGATAATTTATGCACGTAAATATGCAAATCAGTCGATAGTGGTTCAGTTCTGCGAGTTGTTCTAAAGACACAAAATTAACAATATGTGTTCACTCCGCACATTACGTTCAAATAAATGCCATTAACTGCCTAGCTGTTTGTTTAGACGCTCGAGAAAATTAGCACTATAGAGTATCAATTTAACGCGAAAAAATGGCTTCAATTGCAATAGACCTCTTTAGCTTCAATTCGTATGTAAATTGCCCATTTCAAAGTATGTGATGTAAACATGGTGTTCTCTGAAGAATTAGTCCTTTCAATATGAACGAATAAATTTCAGAAATATAAAGGAACAATTCTCCAGAGAATATCATGTTTACATCACATGGTTTGAAATGGGCAATTTGCATACAAGCTAAAGATCAGAGGTCTATTATGCGAAGCCGTGTTGATTAGCACAAAGGAAAGCAGTTCATTCAGTTTCCCTTTGACCCAAAAACATGTCCAAAACTCTTTATATTTCACCCCAAATTTCGTCCTATTTGATTGATTCAGGAATCATTTTGATGAGTAAAAGCACCTACTATATATGAAAAAAATAAAAAATAAAACAGGACTGAAATGGCTATGAAAACATAACACTATGTTCAGACTGGGTTTTCGTTTATCAATTATATACAAGGGGGTAGTGGTAAGGGACTTTTTTTGACAAGAACCGATGTGTTTCCTTGACGACCGTTAGATAATTTATGCATGCCGTTGAATGGCTTTCCAAAATGGCGGCGTCTTCATGATCAAGGATAAAAAAAACACCCTAAGAAATATTTATCGTTTAATTTTAATGTTCAAACAATAAAGGTATAGCTCCAAGATAAAAAGGGAACTTATTTTTAGCTACATTTGTACTTAGTCTAAATTACAAAGCTCTCTTGTATAGGCCGAGTAAATTAGAAGTTAAATATTTCAACTGTGTAAATAAATATATATTGTTTTACAGACATTCCTATTTCAAATCTACCGTTTACAGAGAGACAGAGAAGAGCTGGGAGGGGAGAGTGAATGAACATTTACGCAATTACGTGTGTGTGAGGGGTACAAAATACAGATCAGTGTCTACTAAAAACTATACATTGTTTTATCTTTAACATTGCAGATATTGGACTATGACTTTGAGGCAGTCATGTTTTCGCGAAAACATAAACGAATATAATAAAAACAAGTAAAAACGAACAATAAAATAATAGACACGAAAGACAGTGACCGAACCGGGACTCAAACCCCGGCGCGCATATGTACACCCATATTTAAATGCTGAGATACCGTATTTTCCATATATATAGGACGATCAGTTAAGAGTTCTGCCTCTACTCCCCTGCTGATGACTGCCCCGTACTACTAAGCTATCAGATGTCTTCCGATTGTTTTCGAGGGTACATTTAGTAGTCGACTATCGTGTAACGGTTATTGTCGTGGACATTTCTTGACTATAACGTAATCCTCTTGTTAAATGCGGGATTTTGAAACCAGTGACCGGGGATCGATACTCGGGTACCTTTTTGCCTTTTTTCTTAACGTTTAATTTATTTATTTATAATTCATCAATTTCTTGCAAAAAAAATATTAAATCTAATGTTGGTTTGTAGGTTGGATAATTCATGACAAAACTTTTTGTATCTTCAACCTGAGTTTTATTACAAAACTGCCAAGCTTTCGGGCTAAGCGCCCATCTTCAGGGCTAAATGCATAAAATCTAATTACAACGGCTATAAGTATACGAACACTTCGTATACTTATAGCCGTTGTAATTAGATTTTATGCATTTAGCCCTGAAGATGGGCGCTTAGCCCGAAAGCTTGGCAGTTTTGTAATAAAACTCAGGTTGAAGATACAAAAAGTTTTGTCAAAAAAAATATTGTTCCGGCCCGAAGTCTACTCACCGACACTGAGGGGAATAATTGCATGTTTTAGCTATAGTATATGCCATACAAGTGAATATAGCCAGCCAAATATATTAAATTTACTTTCAAGAAGAAAGAGACACGCTCGCGAAACGCGACGCCATCTTGTTTTGCTCGGAGGTGAATAGCCAAGCATATTCCGAGATTGAGCAGCGCGCGAAATGTACTATTCACTTGTGTGGTATATAGCTAATTGCATAATCGTTGTCGGCCGGGTTGAAAATCATAAATCATAGAAGCTGAGACCGCAAAGATGGATGGGAAATCAGTTCATGACCCACATTACATACAGACATATTCAATGTTCTCGTAGTTTTGAAGGTATATGAGCTATTTAACTACGATCCTACAAGTCTTGATAAAATGGTCGATGATTTGACGGTACGTGTTATTTGAGAGTTTTAATTTCCCAGAATTCCTTTTGGTCATAGCTTTCATGATTTTCAACCCGACAACGATTATGCAATTAGCTATATACTAATGGTGTATATATAACACAGCCAATAACTTGAAAGTTATAAATTACATACTCGGTACTTTGCAAGTTATAAATATAAACTGATAACTAACTAAGTTTGGCAGAGAGCGGACTGGAACATATATTCAAATCGAAACGTTCGCTTAGCCAACGTGATATGTAGTAGGGGACAACAGAGGCTGGAAAGGTCAAAGATACTTCAGAATAAGAAGATCGACAATTATTATTTTATTATTTTTTAAACTTCTGTCCACACGACCCCACAAGCTCTAGCTTTAAATAATATCGTGTATAAAGTGTACATGAATTACATTTTTTTATTTTGAAAATCGATTACATATGAAGTGAATAGTGGGATGTTTCAGTATTTTTTTGATTTGAGCTTCGCATTTGCGAGTTATGCTAATTCAGTGACGTCAGTTGATTGTTTTGCCGTAACTTATTTATCATTTTTCAAGCAGTTCTCTTTTATGAAATACAAAAAAAAAGTTTAGCATCATTTATAAAAGTTGTAGAAGGCATTTTGCCAGATTAAAAATGTCAATAATTTGCACAATGGCGCTTTTGTATAATAAATTAGAAATCAACTGACGTCACCAAATTAGCATATCACGATTTCAAACCTTTATAACTCGAAAATTCGAAGCTCAAATCACAAAATACTGAAACATCCCACTATTCACTTCATATGTAATCGATTTTTAAAATAAAAAAATGTAATTCATGTACACTTTAAATAAAAGTTATTGCATGGCGAGCCGCACTGCTTAGCTAAGGCGTTTCCACCGCTAAAAAGTTGGTGGAAATCTCGGCAGGGAATCACGGTTTCTATTGTACTCGCAGCCTGCATATCCAATTATTACTTTCCTAGCGGCTTGTTATAATGAACATGTCTATAACTCATCACAGAGCATTCGCATTTCTCGTTATAATAAATTATTACGAAACCGAATTCCATTGTTCAAAAACAAAAAAAATATTGTTGTCGACTTATGAAATCGACAAGAAAACAGCGATTGATTTGATTTTGCTTTGCTGAATTTTCTTAATTAGTATTATCTTTATCAAATTTAAAAGCGAAAGTCATCCGAAATTCTGGCTAAATTCTCTTTACACTCACTGAGCAAAGGCGGTTTACTTCCCTTTCCACGGTATTAAAGTAACGACTAGGAACGAGTCTGGTGTATTATTAAAATCAAATGATCTTTATCGTCTTTTAATATTTATATATTGAAATCGGCTACATTGCTTGCTCGATTTTTCCCCCTTCCTTTATGTGTTGCGCGCTTGCTCGATATTTATTTTGGGATTCGTGCAACCCCCCCATCAGTAGTCTAATGGTCCACCCCTTATCAGGCGACACACCCGGGATAAGAACACGTAAAGTAAAGAGAAGAGCCGGGCTTTTGTTGTCATTTCATACTTTGGTTAGATTTGTGAAAGAACCGCTCCTCAGTAGAGCTGCAAGGTACCGGGCGCTGCTTTTGGAAATACACTTACTTAGATCCTGTAGAGCAGTTACAACTGTGGACAACGATATAATTCTAAGCTCATAATTCTGATTGCGTAGTATTTATATGACTATAGGTTTTCTATTAACTAGAATGCCATATTCTGACGTAATCCTTACTTAATTATTGAGAATGTCAGCGGGTATACTAAGAAAAAGTCCCATGATCCTTTGTTCATTGGTAAATTTGCTTTCAGTGAGCTGAACTCTTCGATTTTGCCATGTTTTGTGGAAAATGCGGTGAAAATCTATTGCCTGAGCAAAAGTTTTGTACAAAATGTGGCGAAGGTAAGTCTCGTGTTTATTTAGATGTAAAATTTATAGAAATAAGTCTCACATTTGTGCACGAAATAAGCACGATCGTAAATAACAAACTTATAGTTATGCACCATGCAAAGGTGACACCTTTTAATTAATGATTAGCTTTATTTCCTACTTTTTATGGTGTGTGACTCTTGCTTGAGAAATCTCGGGAGAGGGGGGGGAGGGGGGGCTATAAGCACTCTTCAATAAAAATGTTATTCTAACCTTGTAAAGTTTGGCAAGTGTTTATCTTATAACGTTTAGGGCTAAACGTTGGTGTGCCAACATACTTCCTAAGTCATATCTGCCAACTGGTGTTTTCTTGACATGACTTGTGTCTGTGATGGGGGCTTATAAGCGGGAGGATATTTCTGTTAGCCGAGAGGGGGAATATATCTTCTTTTTTTTGGAGGGTGGGTTAAGCGATTGATTGATTGAATGAATGATAACAACTTTATTGAAATAATACATTATAACTTTATAAGCTTAATACATTATGACTGAGATCATCTAAGCAATAAATTATTATACCTGTATTTTATCCTTTGCAGGTATTGCAGGACCTTCAGGTATGAGCAGTACAAAGCCTGTTTGTGGCCAATTTGGCAGAGTTGGTGTGAAGAGCTTTATAGATTACAAGAACAGTATTGGAAAACCAACTAAAGCAAAGCTGCTAGGCAAAAAAGGCAAGAAAGTAAAAATTGAAGAAAATGAACAGACAGAAGTCATTATAAACATTGGATTAATGGCTTGGGATGATGATGTTGAAGAAATAAGAGAAAAAAGAGGGAGAGGAAAGCGCATGCCAATAAGGGTACCAAGCTGTTCTAATTACAAAACACTGTTAGAGAAAGCAACTCTTAAGTGGAAAGATTTCCACAGTAATCTGTACGAGGAAGGGAAGGATTATGCACTACTACTGGAGGATGGCCAAGAAGCACAGTTTTTGCCTGGGTCAAACATGAAGGAGTTTTTTTCCTTAAACAGGTATAAAGAAGCAATCAATAGCATAATTAGTAGTAATTATTAGTTATTATATTAGTCCTGTAATTAGTATTTATTATTGTAATCCTGAAGGACCCACAGTGGGTAAATAAAGTTATCTTATCTTATCTAGGTATAAAGAAGAATCCCTGAAGGATTACAAAAGAATAGTACTATTCCTGTGCACATGTGAGGATCTCCAGCAGAATGCGAGTGAACCTATGGAGGAGGAGATAGTGCCTCCTAAGCACCAAAAAGTGGTAGATATGGCAGTACCAGGCCCATCAACCCTTCCAGGACGAGCAGAGGCACTCCAGATAAAGAATGACCAGGAAATTGCCCTCGCAATGCAAAACGAAGCCCTCAATGAAACAGAAGCACATGTAAATGTAAATGACAACAATAATTATTATTGTGATGCAAGTACATGTGATCATGAAATCAAGGATGAAGCCAGTGTCATTCAGACCTTACAGAAGAGAGTGATTCCAGAAGGTGAAGAGTGCTCAATGTACATTGTAGTAAGGAGAGGGTCACCACTGCAAAGGACCCTTAATCTTTGGAAAAGAGCTGCATTGAAGGTGTCGCCAGAGCATGTGCTGCGAGTGAAGTATATAGGCGAGGATGGGATAGACTCGGGTGCACTAGCGAAGGAGTTCTTGACAGAGACTATGTCAAATATTGGCAAGAATCTATTTGATGGTGGTAGTCCAAAGCACTCTACCAATGACATACACAATGGCAATTTCAAAGCCTGTGGACAAATTGCAGCCACAAGTCTGGCACAAGGTGGCCCAGCTCCTTGCTTTTTAGATGAGAAAATATTTGAAACTTTGGTCATGGATAGAGACTTTGATTACACCAGTCCTGATTTAGACCAGCACTTAACACCAAGCGAAAAGGAACTCCTTGATCAGATTGAAAATAATGCCACTCACTACCAAGATATTATTGTAGACCATGGGTACACTGGAGTTGTAAATGAACAGAACTTGAAGTCTATCCGAGCCTCAGTTGTTGTCAGTATGTTAAGCAGACGAGTCCTATATCTCAAGGAATTCAGAAGAGGGTTAAACCTCTATGGTTTGAAAGAGATAATATACAAGCACCCTAGCATAACACGTAATATGTTTGTAAAGGGTCTGAGGAAGGAGGTAGATGCTGATTACTTGTATTCTTTGATGATGCCCCAGTATTCAGAAGAAGGATCCAACAAGCGGCCAGTAGAAGAAGCCATTATGGATCATTTTCAGGACCTTCTATTCAGTATAGAAGAAGATAGAGTTACTGGTTACTCGGAAGCTCTGGCATGGGCCATCGACAACAACAGTGCTTATGAGGATGACAATGGTGATAAGGAAGGTGGCGACTCCATGGCCCCTCCATGTCTGAGTGAAACACATATCACCCCTGACATTTCACCAGGAGGTGTGTTGGGATGGCTGACAGGGCAAAAGCACCGAGAGATAAGTAAGGCCAATCTGTCAGTCACTGTCAAATTTGACCATGATTGCCTCAAGCGCAACCCAAAACATCAAGTGTGTTTTCCCATTGTAGGAGCTTGTGGTCGCACAATAACCTTTCCTGTAGTGCACATGTCGACCCAAGACAAATTTAAGGACATTTTCCTGCTTGCTGTTAGCAACTCGCAAGCTTTTGGGAAAAGTTAGATCCAGAACAAAACCGTAATAAAAGTGCAAAGAAGTATCAATGAACTATCCAATATTATATATACAGTCAATTATTATGTCATTAACATTGTCCAGCTAGAAAGAGATTAACACTACAATAAATGTCACGTGTCTCATCATATATTCGTTTTGCGCACGTGATATGAGCAATTATTGTGCACGTGCAGCCGATATACTTCATACTTTGAATTATATCGGCTGCACGTGCACAATACTTGCTTGTTTTGTGGACGCAAAACGAATATATGAGACACATGATATTTATTGTAGTGTTAATCCCTTTCTAGCTGGACAACATTAATGACATTGACTGTATATACAATGTACTTTTAGCCCATTTTGTCTTGATAGTTTATATACAGTACATGTATATATATATATACATGTAGACGGATTTTGTAGTATACAAGTCCCTTAGATGGCGGCCTCCATGGATTCAGAGGCTCAACTTTCAATGCACATTAAAAATCAAGAATACAAAAGAGACAATTATTTTTATCAAGATGGATCTGTATTTTGAAATCTTTGGACTCATTTGAGCGATACTTGTCTGAACATTGGAGGTTTCCTGTTGTGTTGCTTTTCTTAGTAGTATTTTGCAATTATTGTTTTTTTGTACCATGGATGACATATATTATATATAATTATATCTTTGCAAAATTGATTACCAGGAGATTTGTTATAAAAGAGAAAAAAAACTATATGAGACTGAAGTATTTGACATCATTTTTACTTTTTGATAATTCAGATAATTTAGATATTATTTTAACATTTACCAAGAAAGCGATTATAATTATTTTGCATATATATATCCTATTTTAATTACATTACTTTTAGGGCCTTTTTATTATCATTTGTTCCTGTTTAGAAAAGTTTAAAAATGTTTAATTGAAGTTTACATATATTATGAAAATGGTTGCTTGGCTTGTAGTTTTTAAAAGAAATAGAAAAACTAACACTACACGACGTTTCCATGTCGTTGACATCTGATTATAAAGTTTTTCTATTTCTTTTACATAATTATATCACAAGGCATTTAATCTGATATTTTATGATGCACAGGCAGCAATGCTTATTACATGTTAGCAAGAGAGTTGATATCAATGCTATTGCTTGTCCTAAATATGTGTGCATAATGCATTTTTAAAGAAATATTTTGTTTCTTTGTTGTGCCCGTTTCAAGGCTAAGTTAGAATCTACAGAACACTATATTTAGAAAGTGATGTTTATGTTATAGATATATTACCATGGCTTCTTGTTTAGTCAACAATTTATTCAGTTTCTATGCTAAATAAATTTATTGTTAACATTGATACAGGAGCCAAATAAAATATCAAAGAAAAATTAAATGTTTTTTGTATATACATGTACTTTCCAAAAAACAATGTTTGACTCTACAAATGGTAACAATCCTGGTAAAAATTGGAACATTTAGAAGAAGACAACTACTTGAAAAAATCCTGGTTGTGTGCTCTGGGCTTAAACTCATTTGTAAGCATAACTTCAACCTCCCAGCGTACCTTGCACTTTTTCACCACAGGAATCCCATTCAACATCTGGGAATGAGATTGCTATGGGACAATATTTTTGTCATTTTTTCAAGTTGTGCATCAACTCCATTGGCCTTCGAAACATATATAATGCTAAGGGTATCAGACAAGGTCTTTGTTTACTTAGGCCTTTGGAAATTATATATAATAATAATATATATAATATATGGCAATTGGTGTAATGACTTCAACCGGGGCACACAGACTGAGTCATTAACAAACGATTCTGACATTGGTCATTTCTTAGCCAATCAAATGTGACCATTTTGGTTTCAAAATTGTACCTTTATGTGGCCCCGGCTGAAGTCTTTACACTGTAATAGCTTTATTTTCCCATACCTATGTTTAATTTGAAACTGGCTAAATTTTTCTGATGACAAACTCCAAACTTTTAGTGCAATATTTGGCTACCATATCAGTTGCAGGTATGTAACATCTGCCAAATAATAAAAATTTCTTCTTTATGCAGTGATACTTATTCTAAGCGGACCTCCTCAGAACCCAATACAAGGTGTCTGCCTAAGACAGGTTTAAGTTGTCTAATTGCAGGGTCCAGGGGTGGGTGCAAAAAAGGGCTAGGTAAGTGATGATTTTGGGTCGGAAAAAAACAAACAGGTTTCACTGTACATTAATTACTTTTGTGTGCAACTGGAAGTCATTCACATCCCCTGAACTGCAATTGTTTTCAACTGCTCATATAGACAAAGTGCTTCTCTCCAATGCCTAGGCTGTTGAAGATTAAGGGTGCTCATTACATATTGAAAGTACTCTTGGTGCTCACTTTCTTGATCTCTTTCTATAAGGTGACCACTTGCATAATCCAGCTCATTTTCAGGAACCTTAACACTCAAATTGCTGATGCCACCATGACGCTCGGGTAATATATATATGGCATTTGGTCTCCCAGACACAGTGTCATGACGAGATTTGCGGATGTAGTGGGTGTTCCAGTGCTCTTGGACATTGTTTAAATCATTCTGTATCAAACCTGCAAAGCAGAACCATAAGCATTCTTTCTGGAGTACATCACCTGTGTTTAATTTCCCTTTTTCAACTAAGTCCTTGAAAAAATTGATCCACCAAGTGCTCCAGTTCTTTTTCAGGAAAGACCACCAAGCCTCAATCCTCTGGTTTCTCGGTGAAGCTACGTATTTGTGTGCATGTGGGTTGTTCACAAAAAAAACAATGGATGCCAGCCATTGTACCATTTTCCGTTCCAAGGTCAGTGGTTAGTTCACGTGGACATCCTTCAAACTCTCTAACTGCCTCTAAATAATAGGCTGCAATGTTACCTGGATAGCTGTTTGATCGAGTTACGTAAAGCCAGATAATTTTCCGACTAAAACCGTCGATGGAACCATGTATTGGGAAACCGTATGGCGACAGTTTATCATATCCGTCTGCATGCCATACGCTGTTGGGGCCAGGATTATGGTATTATCGCCTACGGAGCCTGTGCGCTCTCCTGGACTCAACACCTTCTGGATCCAGTTATCGCATAAGTTCTTGAACGACAATCCGGGGAACAATCATACCTCTCAGTCGAAGCGTATGCCAAATAGACCGATAACCAACACTGGCATCTGGTCCATCTAACACTAACAGGTCTTGAATGGCTTGTCTGACAGAGTTCACGTCGTAGTTGACATTTTTTCTGGATAAATCCATAGCTTTGAGCCACCTTTTTAAAGAATTCAAACTCATTTCGATTCCAAAATCGTGATAAAGCATTCCTATAATTTCGTCATATTGGTATCCCTTATAAAACAAGTATTCTATCGCTTCTTCTTTTTCGTGTTTCTCGTCCGCCATTTTACTTATTCGAGTATTATGGTCTGGATATATGGGTTGCCTGTGGTGGTCTGAATTCACTTCCGCCGTGGATTTCCACTTCTGCCGTGGACTATACCCGCTGACATTCTTGATAGCGGGCGCGAAGAGGCTCACTTCCGCCGTGGACTATCCACTTCCGCCGCAACTTCTGAGTCGGTTGTGGTTGTGGCTTATGAGATTTGTGGCGGTTGTGCCGTGAGATTTGTGGCGGTTGTGCCGTGAGATTTGTGGCGGTTGTGCCGTGAGATTTGTGGCGGTTGTGCCGTGAGATTTGTGGCGTGCCGTGAGATTTGTGGCGGTTGTGCCGTGGAAATCTTGGTGGCGTGCCGTGAATTTGTGGTTGTGCCGTGACTTTTTCGGTTGTGCCGTGACCCTTATGGGCCACCGTAGGTCTCAGATGAAGTTATTCACATTTCACATCGCTAAAAACCAAGTCCGTATTACTTCTTTGCTTCAAAAAAGACTAACGAAGATGTACATGTCACTACTGTATAAGGTACTCGTGTTTTCTTAAATTGTAAGAGTACAAAAGAGTGCAAAAAGAAATGCACAATATAATTCCCGTGTGAAAAGTATGAAGGTCAATCTCAACTGAGTCAGTTCTCTTTGTCGCTGTGTCACTACTTCTAAACCTCACGCAGAAATAAAAACTCATACAATATGACAGTTGTTTGCAATAGCTTCAGTTCATATGAACTCGAAGGAATACATTATGATGTATACAACTGAGTTCTTTTTGAGAACATAATAATTCGAGTGAATATAAGTCAATGAACTCGTTGTCAAACATTGTTGTTGTCATTCGGAATATTTTCCTACCTCCTTTGGTACTCTAGTCTCCTATGCACCCGTTCTTAGTTTTTAAAGAGAAGTATAGCGAACTCAGAATCTGTAGTATAACCGTATTCTATCTTGCCAGTAAACCAAAACTTATAAATCTGTCGCCTGAATACATTCGTTGTCAACCACTACTTCCCGGCGGCCGCCATGAGAAGCCATCGCCATCGCTCTCGCCGATTAAATAAAAAGCGTATAAAATTGGACTTCAAACCAAAAATAACTACCTCCAAATACGAAAAAACAATCAGTCTAAGTACTGAATAAGTATAATCTTCTAGAGTGCAAGGATTACAATGATATCATTCGATATATTAACACACTGAATTTGAATTTTCCTCGGGTCTCTTGAAAGCGTTGGTCAACGATTTCAAGATTGAAGCCAAGATTCGCGCATGCGCGTGTCGTGACAGTGCCCCTTTAATTATTGAGAAATTAGCTGTTGTCTTTTCAGTTAAATTGGAAATATGTCGATTTTTCTCACTATATATTAGATATCGATGTCTATAAAGTGACGGACTTATGCGTCTTCTGAACTTAAGTTTGCTGATGTTCTGAGTCTTCGACTGAATCACAGACCATCGACCGGCAGGGGTCCTGCATGTAATAAATAAACACAACTTCTAGCTGTTAAAATTAAAGCAAATCGAGACTTCCCAAGGCAGGAAGCATCCAGATAATACAACAAACTCTATACTCACGGCGATACAGTTCTTGCGGGCCAAGTTTCTCTGCTGCTTCCAGGACAAAATAGAAGCCATTTCTTCCCGCCAAATTATATATCAATTCTTTCGTGTCAAAATGCAATTTCAAATCACATTGGGTACCAACAAAGATAGCTTGAACATGGAATATCTCTATTTGGGCAAAATCAACCAATATCGTGCAGAAATAAACCATAAATGGCAGATTTTAGAGAGCGATATGTTGTCGTGTAGAGAAAGCGCGGGAATGTGATTGAGAAAGACTCATGAATAAATTTCAAGAATAACTTAAGGTGGTTCCCGCATAATGAATGACCGGTTTGCCGTATTTTTTTAACTCGCTCGCTCCGCGTCAATATTGCTTGGATTTTATTGTGCTTAACACAAATACTAATTCAACTATTCTGCCTTTCGACGGTGTATTCAAAATTAGCATTATAAGCCGCGTTTGTGAATGCCAGCTGATATTCAAACGACACTATTTTCACTAAAACTGCTGCCAAGCGTTATTCCCTCGTACGATTTTTTTTAAACTTCGTGAACGGCCTTTTAAGGTCCCTAGTAATGTTCTGACGAGGTAAGAAAAAAATTGTTCGAGCCGAAATCACGTAACAACCGATTTGTCCAAATTTTGACAACAAAAATATGAATTGGTGATTTCGGCTCGATCAATTTCCTTCTTACCTCGTCAGAACATTACTAGGGACCTTAAAAGGTCGTTCACGAAGTTTAAAAAAAATCGTACTTGGGAATAACGCTTGGCAGCAGTTTTAGTGAAAATACTGTCGTTTGAATATCAGCTGGCATTCACAAACGCGGCTTACAATGATAATTTTGAATAAACCTTCCAAAAGCAGAATAGTTGAATTAGTATTTGTGTTAAGCACAATAAAATCCAAGCAATATTGACGCGGAGCGAGCGAGTTAAAAAATACGGCAAACCGGTCATTCATTATGCTGGAACCACCTTAAAGACTTACTTATTTAAATTGGCTTTTAATAATTAATTTTATTTTTCGTATGCCATAGATGGACTTCAGTATGGACCTCATTATTAGTATCGACCCCGATTGACCTCATTATTATTATTGTTATTATTATCATTTTATTTTTCATTATTATTTTTATTGGATATAGGTTAATAGCGCCATGAGCAAAGATTGAATATGACGCTTTATAAATATAGTTTATTATTATTATTATTATTATTATATTATGACCGATGCTCAGCATGCATTATACGATAATGCATAATCGTAGCTGTTGATAGCTACCTTTACTTAATCCTGTTGAATTAATCCTAGCAACTGTCGATCAACTATAATTGCCTTAAATTATGTGCGGCTCGTCATGATTGTATTGCTGGTTTTCATTAGATGTCACTTCCGGTCTCGTGAGGAATTTTCATCAGCTGAATAAGCCAAGTCAGAGTTTAAGGATTACCGTGATTCCTGGAACCGAATCGGGATAAAATGTGTCCGAAGTGACTTTTTCTTCCATGTCTCTTGTATTTTTGCCGAGTTTTCTAGGAGCATTTTTCATTTCTTACAATACGATTTTTGCCGAGAAAATACTCCAAGGTATGCATAAAGGTCTTTTTAATTCAACCTCATGTGTGATTTGTTAATCAAATTCTATTTTACGATAAAAATGCCCTTCGTTATACACGTAGTCTGGACGTAGTGAAGCCGTGAGAACTACGGCCAATCTACGGCCCCAAAACACAACTTTTTGATACTTTTTTGAGACAACTAATAGCACAAAGTGATAAACAACTCATAATCTTTATTATTTTCTGAAAAAATTGCCAAGAATCGACACAAAGACATGATTTAAAGCGAAATCCAAACGTTGTGAAACTGACGATCGTTCAGTTGACACAGGAAGCCCAATCCGCTTCGAGATTGGTAAGCTTGTGGGCGATTTTAAACTACGTTTTTCAGTGGATTATCGTATTCAAATGAACATATAAGCGCTGTTAGAGTTACCTTGCAGTTGTATGTGAGTAGTAAACAGGGAAAATACTTTATTAGTACAGAAAAAGTAGTGCAAAATGCTTCTAGAAAACTCGGCAAAAATACAAGAGACATGGGAGAAAAAGTCACTTCGGACACATTTTATCCCGATTCGGTTCCAGGAATCACGGTAATCCTTAAACTCTGACTTGGCTTATTGCACCTTTTCAAAAGAATACTCTCTGTTTGATAGCACACGGAGGGCAGTGTTTGCCCGTCATTTGAAGCAAATAATGAGATTCAAGGAGTTTTAACATCTGATTGAAACCAAGCAATTGTATTGTACAACTTGTAGTATTATTCAAATACACGCAACGTCTTTGTCCTAGCGTATTTGTTTTGACGATATTGCACTTTATCGTATTATTATTATTATTATTATTAAAGTGATTCCGGCTAATATAAAGCTTGTCGTGCTGTTATATAATTAATTAATGAGCGAATAATAGATATATATGTTTATGTGAATACAGTACAATCTGATCTGGTTAAAAATAAACTATTTATTTAGCTGAAAAAGCTACTGAATTATCCGGCAAAAACACGTTCCACTGAACACATCCGTTCTTCTGGGCGTCCATGCATGCTTCCGAGGGCTTGTTGTTCTTGACAATGCGGGTTTCTTCGGTCGAAGAACAATATTGCAAGCTATGATGATTAAACTAATTGACCAATCTTAAAAATACATAAAATTCAGTTTAGGCTCACATTCAGGAGTAGCTTTTTTTGCTGTTCTATTTTTTTCTTTTGTTCTGTATCTGGGAAGTGCGGATCGAGGCTAACCGAATTTCACGTAATTTTACGTATTTGACTTAGTTCCCCATTTTTTTATGACACCGTTTTTTTAATGATGCCGCAAATCGGTGTACGCCTAATTTCAAAAACGTTGTCCAAATAGCCAAATACGAATTCATTCAAAAAGACAAAAGAAACAGTTCAGCTTGAGTGCACTTCTTTTGTCTTTTAATGAAATTGTATTTGGCATTTTTGATTATTATTGGACAACGTTTTTGAAATTAGGTGTACATGTACATGTACTGATTATGAAAATATGTCATTTTATGGTGGTGTGACCAAATAGCTAGTAACTGTATTCAAAGCGACATACGGGGATTTTTTTTTTTTTTTTTCTTATTTTCGAAAATACTTCACTATAAGGGTTATTTGGGTGAATTAAAATGAATTTCGATTTTTGCCCACTTGCATCGAATTTTCGAAAATTACAGACAACGGCTTTACTGCGGTTCTCAGTATTATGCGAACTCAGACATTCAAACAGTCGGCTGAAACTGGTTTTTCGCTACCCGTCAATCAAATTCAAAACTCAAACGAATTCAAAACTAAATACATTCTTCGACCAAATGATCAATAATTTAGCTCATAATCATATTTGGTTTCCATTTGGTGGGTCTTCTGACTTTTATTTTTAAGTTTACTGATTTTTTATGCTGATTGACGGCAGCGAAAAACCAAGTTCCAGTCGACTGCTTGAATGTCTGAGTTCGCATAATACTGAGAATCGCAGTAAGTCGAAGAACGTATACTGAAGATTCATGGACAATCTGACCTCACAAACAATCGGCACTAAATTGTGTTACAATGAATACAAAACATTATTTAAAGATCTAGTAACTATATATATAGCCTGCGTAGCTTGGCGGTCTGAATCTAAATCACCAATACAATCTCTCTGGTGAACTATTATTGTCAAAAATAACTATTGAATTTTTTAAATAAATGAACGTGCTTATTTATAGAACGATAGTTTATTGACCTCATGTATGTCACCATGGTGACACTCTCTGCCCCAGTAAACCCTTCTTTGTGAAGTACATATTCTCAGTGGGTTTGATTATTAGTGGCGAGTAGACACGGTGAATCACTGTTATATATATCAAGTGGTAAAGATGTGAGCAATGCTGAGAGAAGAGGATGAAGTCTTCAGCGATCCAGTCTTCGCTTCACTGGACAAACACTCTCTACAAATCGATGAAGATTTAAAATTTCAGTGGGTAAATTCGAAGCGTGACTTCCATCATGAAGAGTTATGTGGCTGGACCGTTTGTCCGTGCGATCTCTACAGATTTAAGTGGAACTTGCAACGAAAACTTTTGAAAACTTCAAGCAAAGAACAACGAAGTACTTCTACAACTCGGCGGAGCTGGTCCCGCCAGAGTAATCACAGACATGACATAGAGTATGGATTCAAGCATTATCGACATCTTACAAGCTACATGGAGCAATACCGAAATGACAAAATCCAACGGCAGGATAAACGGCTTAACTGAACTGTTATACAATTCCTTCAACGAGTGTCGAAAATCAGAGTTATCCGATCAGTGTAATGGAAAATGTAGTCACAATTCTCCGCTTGTTCGAGACGAGACTATTGTTTGTAAGGCTCAGAATTCAGTCGTTGGCAAGTCGACTAGTAGATCATCACACAAGCCAACCACAATCACCGCTGGAGCCTTTCAAGGCCAAAAGACAACTTCAAAACCATTGTCCTTATTTCGTGGTGGCTTGAACGCTAACAATAAAGAAGCGAAATGGTATGTAAAAGGATTGTTGTGCTTGAATCGAACCGCTTGAATCTGATACATTTGTAATATGACCACAACAACCACAATGTTTACTTTGCGCGCAGCGAATCGATTTTAAATACTTCATGAAGTTTATGAAATAATCATGTCTGCACTTCTTTCTTGTAATTCAAAGTACGATAGCTGCTTTTATAATGCTCTCATAACAACATCCATCGAACAGAAATAGTAAACATCTTAACGATGCGTCTGTAAATTCCCGCAAAGTTTAATAAGCAAATAGGTGCACTGTAGAGGTGTTTTCATGAATTATTTCTGTGTTTAAAGACACAATTAGTATATTATATGACAAGTAATTCACGTGTGATTGGAATTATCAAGTTGGCAGGGTTTAGTAACGCGAATTGAACCAATCTGATGTATTCATTATTTGATTGTCTCAATTACAGTGTATATCGTGCAAGCTCTTCGATCGGTGCTCGCATGGCTGTTTCATATCAATTAACACACTGTAAAAATGTCCTAAATGATTCGAAATTACTAGATGAGTATATATATTTTTATCAGCTTATTGGACTAGTCTATAAAGGATTACAGTGATTTGTTTCGATTTCGTAATATACATTTCTCGGTAGCCAAGACAATAGTGTAAAATCTACCTTTATTGAATTCTGTGTTATGATTTCCTGAAGGAATTAGCCGTCTCAAAGGTACAAAGGTTTTTAATTTAAGGAGTTATTAATTATATTTTTTAGATTATCTTATATACTCGTATATTGTAGTGAATTTAGCTTTGACGCGATTGGACAACAGTTTTTTGATGAGCAAATGTTTTGGTCGTTATGGTGTTTTGTGGCAGTTTGGATTTCTGAGTTTGTGGTTTAGAAGAAAAGTAATTATATATGTGTCCATGGAGTTTTGAACTGAGCCATACAAACAAATACATATATACAACTTGACAGAAACCTATCCCAGTAAAGGCAAAACCTAGACTCTCTTGGACCATGATTATTCTGTGGTGGATTTAGGGGGGATTCATTGGGTGCCCGTGCACCCCCCTAGCTGCCCAGGAACAATTCAATAATACGATTTTTTTAAATACAAAAAATCGATGCGCATAGCATTTCCTTCTGGAGTGAACCTAGATCCGCCCCAGTTATTATAATTTTACACAGACAAACCGTTATTTCTAGTTTCAAAAATTATTGAGCAATTCACGAAATCCATCATACTCTAAAGCTGCATCTACACGAACAAGTTTTCCTTGACAAGTTTTCCTTGACAAGTTTTAATTCCTTGACAAGGAAAAATTGGGGCCTGTTTTTGTCGTCTACACGAGCAAGTTTTCCTTGACAAGTTTTCCTTGACAAGGAAAAATTGACAATTTTGTGTCATCTGCACGAGCAAGCTTTCCTTGACAAGGAAAAATTGGCGCCTGTGTTTTTGTCGTCTACACGAGCAAGCCTTCCTTGTCAAGGAAAACTTGTCAAGGAAAATTCGACTTACTTATTTGTAACGAATGATTATTAAATATAAAGCATATCAAACTTATGTCCTGCATCATTGAACATTTGCTCCTGTTGGGATCCAGTATCACGCGGACAACGTTTTTTGTTAATGCTTTGTTTACTAATGCACGTGAGGCCCGATTGATCCAGCAATTTGTTCACTATGACCGCTAAATAAAGCAGATTCGTACGTGACTGGTTTATCATTTCTGAATTCATATTTTTCCTTTGACAATGTGTAAATCAGGTAGCTAAAATATAAGAGAGGATGGAAAAGCTGCATATGTTTCCTCAAAGGGAAAATATATCACAAATTCGAACTAACTTATTGATCTCGTGCGTGTAAATATTGGAAATTGCCTTCAAAAAACGTCCTTTCCGAGCCATAATTTATTTGCGAATTCGCCGGCCTATGTAGCTTCTACATACAGACGACCGCGATACAGAGCACCAATATGATGTTCACAATTACCAAACAAAGAGTTTTAGATTTCATTTTGCCACCGCTTAATTAAGTTTAATATACATGTATTTTATATCAAAATGCGCGTACAATTACAGAGCATTAGAATCTGGCGTAGGTTTTTGATTGACACAATTCCCAAGGGTTTCTGAGGGTTTCAGTGCGTATCGTATGTCACGCTCTCCTATCATCAGAAATTTCAGTACTATCGACTTTGAAGAAACGGAAAATGCCACCTTCAAATCTATTTATTTTTGCTTGAATTGCCAGCTTATTCATTCCTTACATATTCGTCTTTTATATTCCGTTGGTAGGTTTTTGATTGACACAATTCCCAAGGATTTCTGAGGGTTTTAGTGCGTAGCGTATGTTACGCTCTCCTATATCTCTTCAGAAATTTCAGTTCTATCGACTTTGAAGAAACGGAAAATGCCACCTTCAAATCTATTTATTTTTGCTTGAATTGCCAGCTTATTCATTCCTTACATATTCATCTTTTATATTCCGTTGGTAGGTTTTTGATTTGTATTTTAACAATGCAGTAAAAAGCAAAAATGTATCAACATTATGCTGTTTTTCGCCTAAACAAGACTCGCCTCATCTGCATATGTGAAACAATGACCTTTTGTATAACATAAGTTTGATATGATACAAATACGCATAAATTCAATGTTATTTTACTCAATATCTATATACATATGTGAAATAAGGTCTCAGTCACCTGTCACCTGTCACCTATGATATGTATCTTCTACGCGCCTATAAGAAGCGCATAAGGCCTCAGAACCAACACAAATAGAAACTAGACGTAGCGTGGACTTGGGTTTCTTCATATTTTAATAGCTATATTTTTAAATAAGTTAAAGTGCACCTAACCCCTGTGAGATTGTTTTAAAAATCTATTCAATATAAGCTGAATAGTTGTTGGGTTCAGTATTTTGTGATTTGAACCTTGCGTTTATGAGTTATAGAGGTTTGAAATCTCAATATGCAAATTTGATGACGTCTACTAAGGAATTTGCCATAACTTATTTAGACTTTTTCAAGAAGAACTTATTTTTTGAAATGGGCAAAAAAGTTATAAAATCATTTATAAAGACTGTGAAAATATTCTGTAAGTTTACAAATGTCAATAATCAGCACAAGGGCGTTTTTGTATAATAAATGATTCCTGGGTAGACGTCATCAAATTTGCATATTGAGATTTCAAACCTCTATAACTCATAAACGCAAGGTTCAAATCACAAAATACTGAACCCACCAACTATTCAGCTTATATTGAATAGATTTTTAAAACAATCTCACAGGGGTTAGGTGCACTTTAAGTAACCTAAAACCTATTTCTGTCGTCATACAGAAGTAGTTTTAGCCTATTTCTGCCACAGAAATTGCTGTAAAACAAAACTTCCACAGTCGACAATAGAGTACAAACACTAAAAGCATAAATAGTACTAAACTAGTGTTAGAGTGCACACACTAAAACCATGAAACAGTGCTAAATTAGCACTAAATACTAAATAGTGTAATGTCTATTGTTTTCTATTGTTTCATTGGTGCTATTTAGCACTATTAAACTAGTTTGTACTGTTTCACGGTTTTAGAGTGATGGCACTTAGAGTGCAAACCATATAGAGTGCAAACACTAAAACCGTGAAACAGTACAAACTAGTTAGTGCTAAATAGCACCAATGAAACAATAGAAAACAAAAGACATTGCACTATTTAGTGCTAATTAAAGTTAGCACTGTTTCATGGTTTTAGTGTTTGCACTCTATCCGTGAAACAGTACTAACTAATTAGTACTAATAGCACTGATGAAACAATAGAAAACAATGGAGATAACACTATTTAGTACTATTTAGTAATAGTACTAATTTCACGGACATATGGTTTGCACTCTAATCCGTGAAACAAAATCTAATAGTTAGTGACTATAAGGCCTAGTTCAAACGCCGTACTTTCCAAGAGCCGTGCTTAATTACTTCAAAAGAAGCCGCCTCATTATATATTGTTTGAAATGAGAAACAGATATTACTGGACACTAATTCCATTGTTTTATTTGTTTTGATCGCGATCTGACTATCATCCTAGGCGGCTTTCCTCAGTATTCAAACCAGAATATACTTGATACTGATTGGTCGACCTAAGAAGGTCGACCAATCAGAAACGAGAGTAATTTTGACTTCCGGAACAAGTTCCAACAGACTTCGTTCCCAGGGGTATTTATCTGGGAGCGAGTAACGAGCGACAGAATATACCCCTTGGTTCCCGAGGATGTCTGACTATTAGTCACTAACTATTAGATTTTGTTTCACGGGTTAAGTTCCATCATACTAGCACGTACGACGCCTGAACTAGGCCTAATAGTCAAATCAAAACTAAAGAAAACATTAGAATTACAGTTTATTAATATCTACATGGCTAATATCTGTTTCACGGGTTAAGTGCCATCACTCTAGTGTTTGCACTCTATTTCTATTGTTTTCTATTGTTTAATTAGTGCTATTTAGTACTAAATAGTACAGAGTATTGCATGCTTTTTTAGTGTTTGTACTCTACCAGCTCAGAATGGGGATAAACGGCAACTGAGTTAATAAGAACTAAATATGGACATCGTAGCGTGACTCGGTAGGAACATCCATGTGTAATTAGATTAATTGACTTTTGGATCATGTAACAAGAAGATTTTCTATTCTATATTGGCGATTATCGTATAATAATATAGCCATGAACTTTAGTTCAATAGTTAATGAACATCTGGGATGCATTTATATTTCACTACGAGCAATAATTCGTGTATTAGAGGTACACCCAAGTTTCAACACTTACACTGGCATGAATACACAGCGCTAAGGACGTTCGCGCGCATTGTTCACGCGCATATCTTTTCTGCGCATAATTTCAAGGTTCGAATCATCTCGGCCCAGTCCTATTTTCTCACGTCCAACATGGAAGGCAGTCACGCATGTTGCGTAGACGATTTTCATTGGTTAATATCACGATAACGATATCGGTGACACCCATTCTTTTTTGCCCGCGAACGTCCTTTAACATAAAAATGTATTCCTTGAAAGCCTGCGTTACAGCCGCCGGAACCAAAGCCCGGTTAGGACTATCCTCCAAATAGCGCCCGTTTGCTTGTTCTGGACCCCCAACGGCGTAGCACGGTTATATGAAGCGATTTCTGATTGGTTCTTGCCAAATCAATTATATCGATGATTTCCATTGGCTCTTTGCCAGTGTGTGCGGAGAAGAGCAGAGAAGAGCTTCCAAATGATTTCCAACGAATTTGTAAGCTTTGCACAGCGTGTATTTTCCGGAAGAAATAGAAAACGAGCGCGCGTGCTATGTGCAGATTTATAGCACGCGGGGACTGATCAGAACACGAGAGAAGTGTTAGAAGAAGCACGACGCGTAGCGGAGTGCTTCTCAACACTTCTCTAGTGTTCTGATCAGTCCCCAAGTGCTATAAATCTGCACATAGCACAGCGGGCAAGTTTTACTTATTTCTTTTATAAAATACAATTATGATTTTAAGGCAAGTTTTCAATTTTGTTCGTTACTCAAATGTTTGAATATCTGCGCGCGCGCGTGCTGTGTGCTCTCATAAAGCACGCGGCATACGCATCCTTTGGCCAATCAGAGCGCGCGTTATATCATAGATATTTTATAAAGTGTAATAATGTATCGTTTATTACAGGAAAGAGACTACGGACAGCACCAAACCAATGAATTATAACCAAGGACACAGACACCCACCAGGAATTCATAGAACTGTAAGTTACTTTAGCTTCATTAGTTCACTCGTTAGGATCTCGTCGTTTGTTCCCAAGCCTTCACGGACATTTACAGGTCTAGAAATCAAGCTGACAAGTCGTTGATATTGGGCTACCTGTGTACATCCGGGACCCTTTTTTGTGTTTTGAAATCTAAGTTATGATCATTACAATATCATCTCTTTTTGTCTTAGGATGAGTCATGGACGATCATTGGTGTTGAAAAGCGGCCCTTACCACCCAATAGCAAACGTCCTGATTCCTACTCAACGAGCAACCCCAGAACTCGTGCAAGCCGACAGAGTGCTGCTATAAACAAGTGCGACGAGTGGGTAAAGAACAGAGAACAAGACCTAGGTGGACCGTACGCCTCTGAAGGCTTCAGAGTAACGCCTAGAAGCAACAGTGCACCAACTATTGGTACCCAACCTCTTTGGCAAAGTCAAGTGGACTCGAAGAAGGGTTTCAGTAAAGACAAGAGCGCCCTGCAGGCACATTTAGGAGCCCCCAAAGTGGACTACTCGTGTTATACTGAAATGTTTAAGAATGTGTTGGAGTATTATGGAACGAAGAAACTGAGGCCCAAATCCAAACTTACACCAGAAAATGTTAGGTTGTTATCTATAAAGACTTAGATAACACTGTAGTGTTGTATATATACTAGAAATATATCGTTGCTGTTTTAAGGTACCAGGGGACCTTCGTGACACTGTTCACTGAAAGCCGCGTAGCGCGCTAACCACTCGTCCAACATGTATAAAAGTATACATTTTCTTAAAGCTAAATAAATGCAGATTCTAAATATGCTGGAGATTATTTCCTATTTTGTAAATATTTTTTGTTATTGCACATTTTAGAAAATTCGACCGGCCTTGTTCAAAGAGAATTTTGCACGCGGGAATTCAATCGATTTTTAAACGGAAATTACCATTGTAATGAGCACACGTTGTTTTAAAAAACCGTGTCTCCGATTTCCGATAAACGCTTTTGTTGAGGAGATATTTGCTGTCAAAGTTAATGAATGTGTTTTTAAGCGATTTACACATAAATCATCAAATAACTTTTAAACGAGGCAACGTATCAAAAATCGGAGACACGGTTTTTTAGAACAAAGTTTGCTCATTACAATGGCACTTTCCGTTTAGAAATCGATTGAATTCCCGCGTGCAAAATTCTCTTTGAACAAGGCCGGTCGAATTTTCTAAAATGTGCAATAACAAAAAATATTTACAAAATAGGAAATAATCTCCAGCATATTTAGAATCTGCATTTATTCAGCTTAAAGAAAATGTATACTTTTATACATGTTGGACGAGTGGTTAGTGCGCGACGCGGCTTTCAGTGAACAGTGTCACGAAGGTCCCCTGGTACCTTAAATAGAGTACTGTTAATTTTTTCACACTACGAAATGAATTAAATAGAAATATTGTTAGTTTAGTTGACTAGGCTCTATCATTAAAGCAATTTTAATCGTAAGCATATGTCTATATTGACCAGACAAGGCACTGGCCGATTTTATACTACCTGATCTGTTGCAAATGTTGGAAGATTGGGTTCGAGTCAGTGTATCATCTCCAGTGTTTTGATTGGCTGAATTAGTTACAAGTTTTTCGAGGTACGTGTTAATTTGCCCTCGCGCGATGAATCGAAAGACCAGTGGAAATATCACTTGAATGGATTCGATGTTCGTTCTCCAGCACATTGGCTACACAGTTTTTAAATTGGAGATCGTATGATATTGTCAACATTTAAGAACTACTATCTCAAATCTCAATGAGCATATGGGTATTTTGTCTGCGCATGCGCCAACACAGCATTGACCAGTGACGTCTGAACCATTTTACAGCTCGATAGCTCATTTTAAGGATATTTTGTAGGAGATCTACGCGTTTCTAAAGTTTAAACGTCATGAAAATTTACTCAGTTTTAAAGACGATAAACACTTCTTCCCCTGGGTATATCTTTGGCCGCTGTTATTTCTTTTGATGGCGAGATATTTTACATTGAAATGCGACTGTGGTGTTTGGAGTTGGATGTTCAGCGTTAATTATTTCTACAATCAAGTATTCTACAGCACTGGATTAACGCTTGGTAATTGTGATGACAGTAAACTTTTAGAATTTTAATGAAATGGTCTTTCAGGTGGACGCGATTTCGAGCTATGGCCCGGTGAATATGTAGAAGTGTTCAATTTAGGTCGAACTTTAACGAGATATTTCTTGAAATTTTTACCGACCCCCAAGTTGGAGATAATTACCACAGCATTCATTCCTTTATATAATTTCAGTTTTTGTAAAGAATGGGGCTTCAAAAAATGTATAGCTGTCAGATTTAATAGATTCTTCTCACCCTATACTCGGTGTAATGGCGGAATTGATGTTTTGTGTTACTTCTCGAAGCCATGGTTCTATCATATCTTCGTCTATTTCCTTATTCTAAGTCTTTGAAAGTATAAATGAGAGAACAGACTTTGCAGAAAAATTAGTTGTTAAGAAAATTAAAACTTTCCACTGTTTTGCATTGCAATAGTTTTGCTTACCATTTACGGGACTCGCGACGAGCAGAAATGTGGACTCCAAGCATTCAAGTCAAATTATCTTTCGATTTCTACCGACCCCCAAGCTGCTTAATGTTACGGAGGCGAAGATTATTCAATAGTCATTCCATTCATCACAATAAATGACTTTCAAAAAATGTATAGCTCCTGCTATGAATGTTCAAAGTGCATGTATACGGCGAAGACGGCAGCCATTGTCAGTTTAGCTTGTCATGTCTGGACCTCCCTCACCTTGCCATATGCAACTCATAATACATCGTAAATACTGGTTATGACAACTGCAGCATGCCTTCAGCATTGATAAAATAGAATCCATCATTTTAGAGTTTAATTGCATATGTTCATATAGACAAGTTAATAAATAAATATATGAGAAAGAACTTCGCCATCTTGTTTGTTATTCCTGGTATTTAAATTAGCGCGGGATGGCGCGGGATATATGCGCGTGTCAGAGGGTCTTTGTGTTCAAGTTGGCATTTCACGCATGCGCAGACAAAATGCCCATGTGCTATCTCAATGGTTATAACATAACACGTATCCAGTTTTCCAATGTGTTTGCCACAGACCGGTACTACAGTATATAGATAGCCTCCTCCGCATGCAAACCCATTGGGATCCCTTTTGCTTTTTGGGAATTTAGTCTCCCTCTGTTCGATGCAGCGCCACAGGAAACCCATCTGATAGAGTTTTAGTATTTTAGAGTTGCCTGCGGAGGAGGCTAGTATATAGATAGGTATAAACTTTATTTATCGAAATCATGAATGATTAATGAGACAAATACAATAGAAATCATAAGCGTAGCAGACATCTGTAAATCGGCAAGAGATTCGTTCTCATTTGCATTCAACTTTAACTTGGATTTTCTTGGCTAAACTGTTCAGTTCCTAGCATCAAAATTATAGTAAAACATCCACTTATACATCGTTGGATTCGATAAGTAATATACAATATTCGCGTTCGATCTGTATGGGATTTACAAACTCTCGCCTACGGCTCGAGTTTATAAATCCTCCCATACAGATCGGCCGCTCATATTGTATATAGTACTTGAAGAGGGTAAACACTAAATAGTATACATAATCCAATAGTTGTTTGTAGGTCGTGTTGTAATTCATAATAAGTAAATGCTTGTTTCATCGACCTTGAATTTATTTTGGGAATAAACCAAATAATAATAATAATAATAAACTTTAAAAAAAATTACCACGAAGTTGTAATGATGCCTACATACACATTGTAACCCTGAAGATGAGCGCGTATCTCGAAAGCTCGGTTTATTCCCAAAATAAATTCAAGGTCGATAAAACAAGCATTTACTTATTATGCAGTATACATAATGCGCCCGGGTGAACTTGGGCAAATATCTTTGTGCGTCACGTTTTATGCGTTTGTCGTGAATAAAGAGGGGGTAGACGGAGATGCCTGATTTTCAGACGGTCCGTGGTCCTCCGCTCTCGCTTTCTAAGTGCGGACCAACTACGCGAAAAGATCCGTATGTATGAACGTTTTACTCGGTACGTTGAGTACCAATCTAGATCTATTGTTTGTGTGAGGGGTTCGAGTCCCGGCCGGACCATTACGTATTACTCAGGGTCTTCAAATAATTGAGAAGAAGGTGCTGCCTTTGTAATTATATCTACAAATGGTTAGACCTTCGCGTAGCTCGGATGACCACATAAAACTGGCGGTCTCGTCCCGTCTCCACACTCCATTACATTGCAACGGAGGGACGTAACTGAGAACCCACACCACTGTTCGAATATAAGAGTAGGGCACGAAGTTCCCGTCGTGTGTGACCTGACCTATCGTACCAAAGTGTCCCCAATTAGTGGAGCACTTGTGCTCTGCTAGAAGACTAGACACTCAAATAAAGTTGTTATTATTATTATTATTATTATTATTATTATTATTATTATTATTATATTATTATTATTATTATTATTATTATTATTATTATTATTATTATTATTATTATTATTATTATTATATACATGAAAAAAATACTCGATACTAATTGGCTTAGAGCAGTGCAGTTGAAATTACCTTTAATTTGCACTGCAGTGCAAATTACTTTTTTTTTCATGAATATTATTAATTGGTAATCATACGATTTCTCGTTCAATTTGGAATAATTTGCACTCGTGTGTTTTTCAAAGAGCTCAAATTGCACTCGCCCTACGGGGCTCGTGCAATTTTGATACTCTTTGAAAAACACACTCGTGCAAGTTATTTCCAAATTGAACTCGAAACCGTATGATTACCTCTACTTATATTATTATTATTATTATTATTATTATTATTATTATTATTATTATTATTATTATTATTATTATTATTATTATTATTATTATTATTATTATTATTATTATTATTATTATTATTATTATTATTATTATTATTATTATTATTATTATTATTATTATTATTATTATTATTATTATTATTATTATTATTATTATTATTATTATTATTATTATTATTATTATTATTATTATTATTATTATAAAACAAAATACATTAACTGCGTCATGAAACCAGCGGTAACACCCATTACTAGCCTCAGAATCCAAGATGGCGGCTTACTGAAGATTAATTTTCAGGAGCAATGCGCAATGCAAGAAACTTTGTTCATCGCATTATATATTTTTTCAAAATATACATATATATATATATTCCGTGTTTGTATTCTTTAAAACGTCCCAGAGAATACATAGTTACATGTTAGGAGTCTATCACGTTTCTTTACCCTGGATGCCAGGGGTTCCGACAGGGGAAGCGACGAGAAGTTCGAACCCCTGGCATTCAGAGTAACGTTTCTTCTGTTCAAATCAAAAGGGTATATGTATTGGTTCTTTACTTGTTCTGAACTGTAATGGGGCTGTTTCTACCTCAGTTTTGAAGGCGTTTGAAGGAGGTGACTAGAGATAGGAGTGAACCTGTTTTAGACGACGACATTTAAAATGCCTGGTTAACCTCTTCAGGTTTCCTCTCAAGTTATTCTGTTTTGTCTAACATTTTTACAATAACAGAGCGTCATCTCGCAATCTGATTGGCTCTCAGTCGTTGTCTATTAGAGTGCAGACACATAGAATGGCAAACTCGCTCTCCGGAGACAGCGCGCTTGAAACAGTTTGTCTTTCAAAGTTCGTGCTTGCTTTTGGATGTTTTTTTTTACTTTGTTATATCGCAAGCGGTTTTCCATACATTGTCTGTATTCTTATTGACAATGGATTTGACGTCACAAAATGTTCAAAACTTTGAAAGAACTCGCTCCGCTCGTGGTTCCACTTGAGTTTTGAACATTTTGTGGCGTAAAAAAATTCATATCTGTTTTAGAAGAGACGAAATAATGGTACTTGTTACTACAGAGTCGATTCATTATAACTTATAATTACTACTAAATCAGACCAGACTCGGATTGGGATCAGGCAGTCTTTATTGATACATTTAACCAACATGACAATTAATACTAATATGCTAAATAGAATACAACCTATATTCCTATTATTCCCTTGAATAATAAGTCCTTACTATAATTACTATATATAAATACATAAAAACATTAATACAAATTTAAATCATGACTACCTGTGGAGTGGCGGGTGGGTAAACGCTATATAAAGCTAATGCTGCTTAGTCGCTTGCTTCAAATGCTGAACTGCTAATGCTGATAGTACATGTCAAGACATGTCATGTGTACAGCTTAGATGCTTATATATACATATTTACTAAACCACACATTCCTAGTGGTTTCCTAGTTATGTTATCTAGCCTATGTGGTACATTCTTTCTAACTATGTCACCAGGTGCTATTATCAAATATCCTGTTCCTGTCCCGTCCGCCTTCCAGATTTAGACTCATATTAACTTAGTCAATATCCACCTAAATCAGACCAGACTCGGATTGGGATCAGGCAGTCTTTATTGATACATTTAACCAACATGACAATTAATACTTATGCTAAATAGAATACAACCTATATTCCTATTATTCCCTTGAATAATAAGTCCAAACCCAGAGTAGGTATATATTAGTAAATTAGTGTTGTGAGTTGTTTGAAGAGTTAGAAAGGATGGATTTGCATAACATGTTAGCAGAGTTTAGTCTAATAGTTAACGGCATAGTTAGATAGACCAAGACAGCGTCAGAGCGCCAGTCCCCTAGGGCCTTGATAAGCTCTATCGGGATTCCTGACTGATATGCGAATGATGCTCCACCTCTTCGAAATGAATGCCCAGAATAGTTTGCTGGATTGACCCCGATCAGTGTGAGATGATGCTTTAGCTTGTTAATGAACATACCATACGTAAAACACTTATGTGTGTCAGTAGACTGATCGAGATAGTTAAAGGCCTGCGAGTTAGTAGTGTCATTTAGCGTAAAATGAAAAGCGTGGTTGGTCGCAGTAACTGGGCAGAGTTTGCTATAAGGAATACAAGGGATAGGAATTTTTACCTCCCTTTCTCGAAATTGAATAGTTTTACTCCAGCGAATGACGATCAGAATGCCCCATGAGAAAATCTTAAAATCGGCCTTGGTCAGTTGTTTACCGGGGTCAAACTTGCTGGTTGATAATGGTACTAAGTGAGATTTGCGGAACATACCGAAGAAAGCCACTAGGCATATCGCCCAAAAGGATGAGTCAAGGCTGTTTGTAAAGCAGAGTGTCGAGTGAATGTCCATTAAAATAGCCGGTGTGATAGGCAGTTTTTGCTGTGGTGGTGAGCCTTTGACTCGGTTAATGCCCGTAAGTAACGATTTTAGTGCCCAGTTGTCGAGGAGTGGGTTAGGGAGTCCGAACTCCTTATGCAATATGCCTATGATATTTAAGTAACTACGAATGGATGAGGGTTTTAAAATTCGAGCTAAGAAAGCGGCATATTGTAACAAGTGCGAGTGCTGAAGTGGGACCGGTTGATAGCCCATATGCGTACAGAAGTTGAGGAAGGTATTACGATGAGTTTTGTAAGTTGACTTGGTGGATTCGGCAAACAGATGAGTGCGATATTCACTGATTTCCGTTTCTAACTGCTTTGCCAGGCCGGGATCCCGTGCATCTGCAAAAAACGAAGCCGTAGCTATGAGCTGACATGTGTAGTTCTAGTGGAGTAGAATTGAGAAATGTCTGAGAATATTGTGTGCTGCATATTGCATGAAACTTAAGTAGATGCTGCGGTTCATGGATACGTGAAATGGAGTCCGCCAAAATATTACGCTTGCCTTCCAAGTAAACCGCTTTGATATGAAAATTATGTAGGGCTGAAAGCCAAAATAATTGGCGCAATTCCCTCATAATGTTGCCGTTTGCAGTAGTGCCTTTGTTGATGATCTGGACAGCCGCCTGGTTATCGCTGTGAATAACTATGCGTTTGTTAGCCCAAAGTGGAGCCCAACGTTTAGCAGCTAAAATGATAGCCAGAGTTTCCTTGTGATTGATGTGTAGATTTGCCCAGTGTTGGCTATCAATAGGAAAATTGTGATAATACCAATCGCCCCGAAAAAACCCTGCCGCCGCGATATTACATGCGTCAGTAACCACATCCTCTGTTGGTAGGGTTTCCAGAAACAACCGCGTGCCATTAAAAACCTTCAAAAACTGTCCCCACCAAGTTATATCCTCTTTGAATTGCTCGTCCAGTATTGATTTTGCGCTGAAGGACAGGTTATTCATGGTATCGAGAATGCGACGTAAAAAGGTTCTACCCCCGTGGACAACTCTACACGCAAAATTCAATTTGCCTGCTAAACGCTGAAGTTGTTTCTTGCTTGCGCGTCGCTTGCTCTGAAACTCGCACACTACTTGTCGTCGTAGTTCTTCTACTTTTTCATCTGGTAACCTCATGCTGCACGATATTGTGTCTAGTTCGACTCCTAGAAAGGTTAAACGCTGTGTCGGAGGGATCAATTTGCGTTCGCTTAACGTAAATCCTAAATCTTGTAATAATTTTCTCAAGGTGTCGTATGCCAGCCGGCAATCGGCCTCAGTTGCTCCGATCACCAGAAAATCATCGAGATATACTATAATATCGTCATAACCCCTGCGTGACATCATACGTCTCACCGATTGTGTGAGTCTATGAAAGATGAGTGGGCTAGATTTCGCTCCGAACGGAAGCCGTGTATCGTAAAAATACGTGTCAACGTTATCTCCGGAAAACCGCCACTTACACCCTGTTGCGCGATAGTTATCAGGGTGAATAGGCACAGATCGATAAGCATGCCTGAGGTCGATCTTGGCCATAAAATAATTCGGTTTTAAAAGCATAATAGCATCGTCGAGTTTTTGAAATTGAAAATGCTCGTTCGTTATGTAATCATTTACTGCTTGCCCGTGCGGTCGGGAACAATCGTGAATAATGCGAATTTCGTTAGTGTTAGGTTTAGGAATTGCTCCTAGCGCACTAACAATAGTAGGTTTTTGCTTAGTAATGACATAATTGCCTTGCGATAGTTCTTCTCGGATAGTTTGTTCTACTAAATGCCGGTTAATGGAGTTGGTAGCTGATCTATAGTTATCCATGTTTACTTCATTAAAACGAGTACCTATTTGTGCGAGTTGGAACCCGTTTTGAATGCCCTCTTGGAGAAATTCTGCGTCCTCATCATTTTCCAGTTCTTTAAGCCACAAATCACGGTTTAGTGGGTTAGTATTGTCAAAGGTTAGTCATGCTTGGGAATTAGGTGATCTATGTGTGTGTCCTGCGTGCGGTTGGCCACAAGCTTTGCCGGAAACCTTGCGATTGCATTCATGAGCGAAATTACAAGCTTCACGCACACACCCACGTGGGCTGTTAAAATTGCGGCAAATTATTTTCCCCTCGGTGTTAGTGTTAGCGAAATTCATACGTATTGAGTTATTAGTTGGTTTCAGAGAGTTAGCGGCGTTTTGCATAGGAGAAAGCGTTACTATGTGTAAATGGTTGGAGTCAAAATTCCAGGGATAATGGTAAATAGCCTGCATCCTACGAAATTCGTTATCGTAGCGCACCACCGACTTCCACTCATATTTGTTAGCTAGCTCCATTATCTTAATTGAATATGCTAGATAGTGCTGGATATCTGTGAGCGATCCTAATTTTCCTTCTAACAAAAGAGTATAAAAAATTCGCGTATTTCCTATCATCCACTGTTGCATTGTTATAGATTCTAATTTAGGCTTTTTGGGCCCGTATGTTACTGAAATGCGGGCCATGCCTTGACTTCCTAACGTTTCCTCTTGTTCTTGAGGAACAAGAGAATCTACAAAGTCTGGTATAAGATATATTTTCTCACCACATCCACGTGCTGGCTTGAGGAACATCTCCGAAATGGTTTGCTTGGGTGTGGATCCATCGTGGAGAAGTTGGGCGATTGGGTGATTTGTGCTAGAACCTAGTTGCGGTGGCAACTGTCCTGCCTCTGCTTGGTCTGCGGCTCGTAGAAGCTCATCCAGCGGAGTAGGGTTGAGGTTGTAAGGGTGAGGCTGTGTTTCTTCGACGTAATTCTTCGATGGTCGCCCTTTTTTCTTTTATCTGCTGAGCCATATCATGTTCCCTTGCTGCTTCATTTAATTCCTGCTCCTCCAGCTGAAGTGCCTCCAGGCTCTCCCTCATTTCTTCGAGTTTCGACTTCTTTTCTAGTTTTGTTCTTCTGGGAGAGCTTCTCTCTTCACCTTCACAGAAGGGGGAAGGAATGCCCCACTCATGTTCCTCGATGGGTGTTTTGCAGCCCGGACACTTCTTGTTTCTTTTCCTTGATTTTGCTGAAGCCATTTTTTGAATTGTTAAACGCTATATAAAGCTAATGCTGCTTAGTCGCTTGCTTCAAATGCTGAACTGCTAATGCTGATAGTACATGTCAAGACATGTCATGTGTACAGCTTAGATGCTTATATATACATATTTACTAAACCACACATTCCTAGTGGTTTCCTAGTTATGTTATCTAGCCTATGTGGTACATTCTTTCTAACTATGTCACCAGGTGCTATTATCAAATATCCTGTTCCTGTCCCGTCCGCCTTCCAGATTTAGACTCATATTAACTTAGTCAATATCCACGAAAAAAAAAACACGCGTACGCTCTTTAAACCTTGAAAATGTATTAGAAATTTTTGAAAATTAAATTTTCAACGAATTTTCAAACCTCGCGGAAATGTGTTTCCAGTGAAATGATTTCCAAAACATTCCATGCTGGTTCGTTTGTTAAATTTGTTTGTTTTTATTTGACCTAATGTACAGCCCTTCTGTCATATCCAAACATATCAAACATATCCGAAAGTAACAGTAAAAATTGATGCTTGCTAACAAATCTTTTTCTCCCTCACAGCCTCCTCCTTCCTCTCATCCGTTGCCACCCTCTCTCCTTCCTCTTCATTTTCATCGTCATCTGGAAATTAATAAAAATATATACATGCCCGTTACAAAACTGTTGAATATCCATGCTTACCAAAATTGTTATTGACATTTACATCCATTTAGAGTGACTTTCAGAAACCCATGCATGAAGGACATCAGTCTGATAATCCTGACATCCCTAGCTAGATTATACAAATGTAGGTACATTAAAGGGAATACCCCAAATGTACCTAAAAATAAGGTATACCCTAAATGTACCTTTTTAAGAATAGGTAGGTTTAGGGTATACTCCAAACATACCTTTGCATTTTTATTCAATTCAACAATATGTACCTCAAATGTACCCGACATACCCCAAATGTACCTGGTGTTAGAAATATACTGTATACCCCAACTGTACCTCTTGTAATTTTATTCAGTTCAACAATGTACCTCAAATGTACCTCATGTACTGTTGTACTGTACCCAACATTGATGCAGGCTGCAGTCTACTCACTTTACTTAACTTTATAGTCATTTGCCTGGAGTTTTCCAATATTTTCTCCTATTAAACTTTGCACTTCTTATTGTTTGGAAGACTGAATATTATCTCTTGGTATTTTTGCTAATTTATATAAAAGCATCGATGAAAGTTTACCATATCAGTTTACTCAAGGCAACAAATTCACTGCTTGTCAGACATCTTTTATGAACAAACAAATGATATGGTCAGCAGTCGCGCACACTTAATCACATGACTAAAATACGGCTGCTGATTGGTCCGTGGCGCGTGTGCACATTAGGGACTTTAAGCATCGACGGTTTTTGGGACGGCTACGGCGACGAAACTCGCAGAGGGATTGGGAATAGTTAGCCCCGTACCCGCGAAAATCAAAGTCACTAAGCAACAACACAACAACACGGCTGAGTCGGCCGACGGCGGAAATTTTGAAAATCTAAGTTACCTTTAAATTCTACAAAATGTCCTTTAAAAAGGCCAGAGAACACTTGCTTTATGCTTTTGACGATAACGTGATTTCAGACGAGGAGTTTTTACTGTTGTATGATGCGAACAAGTCAACCAACTTAGATTTACCGTACGAACAGTACGTGCGTTTCGAGCTTGATGAAATGGAGGACGATGAGTGTCTTGCCGAGTTTCGTGTAAGAAAACGCGACCTACCATTGCTTGCAGATGCTCTAGGGATTCCCGACGTGTTCATCTGTGAACAGAGAAGCGTCGCCGTGGGAGGAATGGAGGCGCTGTGTATGCTTCTGAAGAGGCTAACATCCCCCTGCCGTTACAGCGACATGATGCAGAGATTTGGCCAGCGACAAGTACCTGTTCTGTGCATGGCTACAAACTGTGTACTAGACTATATTTATGATGAACATCATCAGAAAATTACCGAATGGAATGATGACATATTAAACCCAGCTGCTTTACAAACGTATGCCGATTATATACATCAAATGGGAGCCCCTCTAGACAACTGCTTTGGGTTTATTGACGGTACCGTTCGACCCATAGCCAGACCAGGGACAAATCAGAGAATCCTATACAATGGCCACAAGCGCGTACACAGTTTAAAATTCCAGGCTGTAGCAATCCCAAATGGTTTAATCGCCAATTTGTATGGTCCTGTTGGTAAGTTACACTTCAGAAAATGATACAAAGTACAGGCCACTTTGTTCAGTGTTGTTTTATTTTTCACTGTATAAATGTACACCAGCCTACATATTTTTTTTCACTGTATACGTCATACATGATTTATGTAAATGATATGTGATTTATTTTTATCTTCACAAACTAGCTACATGTAAGCTTATATGTAGTAAAGTACCTTGAAGTAACTTACCACAGCTAAATGGCAGTAACCAGTACGATTAAAGACCAGTTATATTTGCTGAAAACTTCCAAAGAGCCAATAACCAACATCCTTTCCTCCTTTTTGTAACCCTTTTTTTTGCAGAAGGAAGGAAACACGATTCAGGGATGCTAGCAGATTCAGGTTTGCTACATGTACTGCGACAACATGCAATTTCACCAGGTGGTCATCCAATGTGTGTTTACGGGGACCCTGCATACACACTGCGTGTTCACCTGCAGGCCCCATTTCGAAATGGTGTTCACATGACTCCACAAATGATGGCATACAACAAAAGTATGAGTGAAGTTAGGGTCTCGGTAGAGTGGGTGTTTGGAGACATAGCAAACTATTTCAAATTCATGGATGTTAAAAATAATTTAAAAATTGAGTTGAGTAGTGTTGGGAAGTTATACATAGTGTCTGCTCTACTAAGAAATGCTCTCACTTGTCTGTACGGGAACCAGACATCTGAGTTTTTTGGTCTTGCCCCTCCACACATTCAAGATTATTTTTCATAAAAAACTATAAAAAATATGTATCCTATTTACCCTTTATGAAAAAGAAGAAGAATGTATTATTAACTGACAAAAACTTCAAAGGTAATTCATTCAAATGTAATTAAATGAATTAAATTATTAGTAGTATTTATGTATCTGACAGTAGTAGAGATATAGCAAAAATAACATTTTATTCATATCTCTTCAACTTAGGAGAGTGCTAGCTCTCAGCTGAATTCTTGAGGCAGTAATACTGGATATTAGTACTTTAATATTGGAACTAAACATTTGTTTATATTTAAAAACTTTAAATATTTATTAAAACACAAAATAGAGAACAATTTACACATAGTACTGTTAGAGTGATGGGACTTAACTTGTGCAATAGATATGACTAATAGTACACTTTGAATTATGTTTTGTTTTGTTTTATGTCTATTTAACTATTTATTTACACTAATCATTCTAACTACATGCATATTAGTTTTTTTTTCACACACGTTAGGTGCCATCACTCTAAAAAAAATAAGTGTAAGCATTTTTCTTTCCAACATTAGAGATAATCATCCCAATAAATAGCTTAAATATTGCCTATATTGCATAAAACGTGTCTGTTGTGAAGTACCCTTACTTCTTTGACCCACTCAGGCTTTCAATAAGAGAAAGCATGGCTTTTCCTTGCTGCTGGAGAATCATGGACTGCATTGCTTGTGCTTGTTGTTGCTGTTGATGCATCATTTGCATCATTTCTGTCATCTGACTCTGTGATTCTTGTGCTCTCTTTGTTTGCTGTGCTATCTCTAAACCTTTTATCCAACTCTCTTTCTTTTAGGGCTTTATCTGATTCATTTTTCTCCCTCAAATACTCATTTCCATTTCATGGTGTCATTTCCACTTCTCCGCTTTCTAGGTTTGCTTTCACAATCATCATCTTCTTCATCATCACATTGCCTTTTCTTAGTTTGGCCTGCCCTCTCCATTGCCTTTTTCCTAGCTTCCTCTGCTTTACCTTTGTCTGCCTCTATCTTCTTCCTACTGCCCTCAATCCCTCTGTTTTCCTCTACCACTTTTTCTTTCTCAGTTATTTCTTCGATCAGCTGATCGAGTTCTGTTATTTCTTCTGACGTCCCACTACTTCTCTCATCTTTGCTGTTTTTTTACTTGTATTTAACCTGGAGTAGGGAAAATCTCTCTCTTACGGCTCTTTGATTCACCCGAAAATTAAGCTCTCTACTGTTATTAAGGGACTGAGATATGTCAGTCCAGACCTTTCCCTTCTCAATACTTCCCTTTTTAAACTTGAAGGGCTCATTTACAAGAATTTCTCTACAGAGAATCACATCGTGATTGTTTGTCCAATCCATAGCAGTTCTGAAAAAAGTAATACAACATTACAAAGCTATCTATCAGAATCTAACCTGGGGTCAATTCAATAAAACTTTTACAACTGTAATTTACAAGTGTAGCTATTGTTTTATTGAATTGACCTCTGGATAAAATTTATAGAATAATAAAGCTGATAAGTACTTCGATGAATGGGGTATAGATGATAATAATAAAGCTGATAAGTACTTCGATGAATGGGGTATAGATGATAATAATAAAGCTGATAAGTACTTCGATGAATGGGGTATAGATGATAATAATAAAGCTGATAAGTACTTCGATGAATGGGGTATAGATGGGAATAATAAAGCTGATAAGTACTTCGATGAATGGGGTATAGATGAGAATAATAAAGCTGATAAGTACTTCGATGAATGGGGTATAGATGAGAATAACCAAGCTGGATGAAAGAATAATAAAGTAAGCTTACTTTAAAAACACTTCAAAAATATCAGCTACGATTTTAAAATTTGACACTTCAGATAATAATTTCGGATGAACAGACTCGGTCTTATATTTGCTTACTAAATTACCAAAGAATGTCCAGAGAATTATTGTTACTAAAATAAAAGTTGACTTACAGTTGTCGCTTGCTGTCGACTATATGTAGCAGACTGTGGAGGTAGATGTTGACATGGCTCATAGCGTTAAATTGCCCAAGAAATCAGGTCATGACCACGTTTTTGGTTGAATGACAAAAATAAAACATTTCAATAATTCAAAAACATAATGAAAAACAATCCTGTATTTTCCCATCCAAAACACCGTGTTTATGTATTTTTCCGAGGCAGAAATCGCAAGATCCCGCGAGAATTTTTTAAATTAGGGCCCAGTCCCCATTCGGCCAATCCTCTTGATTCTTAGCCTTTTTCAGTCAAATTTAATCGATTATCTAAGGGAGTCTGGGTCCAGAAAACTTGGTTTCCCTGTGGAACAGAGGCCTGGCTACTACATTATCTAATATGGCAGACGAAGAAAGCCTTCTGGCAAGAGAAAAACGTTCGCGAACTTGGGCAATTTGGCGTTCTGTCCGTATACAGCGACCACAAAAAAGCTTGAAAAATCGCAAGATATACGCTTATTTTATTGTCAAACGAATACAAGTCTCTGAAATGGCTGTAGAAGTACATCAGATTTCCGATGTTAAGTCTTGTATTGTAGACGTTCGTAAAGCACAAGAAGCTGGTTTTCTTCGCGACGGCCTGATTTCCATACAAAGAAAATCGCTGGATAGACAAACATTTCAGAGGTACCAATTAAATTAAGTTGTTTTATTGTCGTAATAATTTTATTTTCCGATGTTAAGTTTTCTTCGATACGTACTGTTATCTTGCTATAAATTTATGAAAGTACGGCTGCACGCGTGTTTACTGTAAAATGTCGGAGTCTTGAAATTTGACCACAAGATAATATGCAAACGCTATGTTGGAAAAAAATGAAAAATCGATTAAGTTAGCCAACATCTTACAAAAATATGCTCTGAAATCATTGAGGTAATAGATTTAGCATCTATTATATAAACATTTTTACTACAAAACACAATAAAAACGGAAAATTCACTCACCTAAACTACACGTTGTAGCCACTACGACAAACCAGCTCTTCTCCCGTAGTAAACAAACGCGCTACGGCGGCAAGGGGGGAGCAGGTCACGTTCGCGCATGTGCAATAGTGCATAGATTTGCTTCCGGTCGCCGTAGCCCTCCCAAAAACCGTCGATGCTTTTAAAGTCCCTATTGAGAAAACACGGAGAGATTAATTTGGTTTGTTTGCAGTGTTTGGCCCTCATCTGTTAAGTCTTGTTCACATCTGAACTCTTTTGGACTATATTAATAAATAGCTATATGGCCTATTTGAATCAATGAATGACTGTCTTTACATATTAGTAAACTATTGTACAAATATTGATAATTACATGCACAACAATAATTTTTTTAGGCAATAATTGCACTAAACTCAAAAGTTGTACTATATTTTAAAATGTCTCTTCAAAAGGTTGTAAACGTATGCTACCCCGGGTATACCCCAATCCAGGGTTCATTTGAGGTACATTCAAAAGGTTCCAAAAGTATGCTACCCCGGGTTTACCCCAATCCAGGGTTCATTTGAGGTACATTTCAAAAGGTTCCAAAAGTATGTTACCCCGGGGGCATACCCCAATCCAGGGTACATTTGAGGTACATTTCAAAAGGTTCCAAAAGTATGCTACCCCGGGTATACCCCAATCCGGGTATACCCCAATCTTACGAGAGGTGGTCGCAACCTGAGGTTCAACTGTATCCGTCCCGTTCAACTGTATACACCACAGGGAGCCCAATCATAAATTCAGTAAAAAAATAAAATTCGAAATAAAGTATTTTTTCCCCTATACATCTTTGTTGTCTGTTAACTTAACCAGCCTGCTGATTTTTTTTAAGAACAATTTTGTTTCACCAGGCAGGTTAAGTTAACAGACAACAAAGATGTATAGGGGGAAAAAATACTTTATTTCCAATTTAATTTTTTTACTGAATTTATGCTTGGGCTCCCTGTGGTGTATACAGTTGAACCTCAGGTTGCGACCACCTCTCGTAAGCGACCAGTTTTCCAAAATACCAGTTCAGTTCCAAGCCAATTCACAATAGTTGGAACCTCTCGTAAGCGACCGCCTCTCGTAAACGACCACAAAGCTTGACATTTTGGGTGGTCGCTTACTGGAGGTTCAACTGTATTATTTATTAGTTATTTTCGTTTGTTCATTCATTTATATTTATTTATTGTCATTTCATTTATTTATTCATTCGTTCGTTCATCCATTCATTTATGTCATTCATTTACTTATATAGTCAGTCAGTCAGTCAGTCAGTTAGTCAGTTAGTCAGTCAGTCAGTTAGTCAGTTAGTCAGTTAGTCAGTTAGTTAGTCAGTCAGTCAGTCAGTTAGTCAGTCAGTTAGTCAGTCAGTCAGTCAGTCAGTCAGTCAGTTAGTTAGTCAGTCAGTCAGTCAGTCAGTCAGTCAGTCAGTCAGTCAGTTAGTCAGTTAGTCAGTTAGTCAGTCAGTCAGTCAGTCAGTTAGTCAGTTAGTCAGTCAGTCAGTCAGTCAGTCAGTCAGTCAGTCAGTCAGTCAGTCAGTCAGTCAGTCAGTCAGTCAGTCAGTTAGTTAGTCAGTCAGTCAGTCAGTCAGTCAGTTAGTTAGTCAGTCAGTCAGTCAGTTAGTCAGTTAGTCAGTTAGTCAGTTAGTCAGTTAGTCAGTTAGTCAGTTAGTCAGTTAGTCAGTCAGTCAGTCAGTCAGTCAGTCAGTTAGTCAGTTAGTCAGTTAGTCAGTTAGTCAGTCAGTCAGTCAGTCAGTCAGTTAGTCAGTTAGTTAGTCAGTCAGTCAGTCAGTCAGTCAGTCAGTCAGTTAGTCAGTCAGTCAGTCAGTTAGTTAGTTAGTTAGTCAGTCAGTCAGTTAGTCAGTGAGTGAGTCAGTTAGTCAGTCAGCTGTCAGTCAGTCAGTTATGCTATCGTTCATTTATTCATTCATTCATTCATTTATTGATTACATTCATCCACCCATATTCCACTTTGAAATTGAAACTGCATTTTTCTTGCTTTTCTTTTCCTTTTTCCCCGCCAAAAGCAACGGCAAGTGATTGTGTGTCATCCTCAAAGATGGCCGGAGTGGATGGAACTGCAATGCCCCTGTATAGCATAGATGAAACAACATATCCATGCAGTGCGTCGACGATATATTAAAAAAAATTATCAAGGATTTAATAAATCGTATATCAATGTTCTATATTATTGTTATGCATATGAATATACACCTAATTGCAGAAAGGTTGTCCACCTCGGAAAAGCACATTTACACATTTACACATTTACACATTCGCAACATCACGTGTATATTTGTTTTGCGCAAGTGGAACCCAGAGTCAATAGATTCAGTAGAAGTATACTGCCATAAGAATGCCGCGGCCTTATACAGAAGATTTCAGGTGGATAGTTGTATTTCAGCGCTTGTAAAAGTGCAAATGTGTAAATGTGCAAATGTGTAAATGTGTAAATGTGCTTTTCCGAGGTGGACAACCTTTCTGCAATTAGGTGTACACCTAATTTCAAAAACGTTGTCCAATAATAATCAAACAAGACGCTCAATGAGCGTACACTCGGGCTTATGACAAGGACAATGTCAGTTGCGTGAGGAGAGACCTGACAATGACTGACAGTTGCGTGACGAGGGAGACTATGTATATACATGTATGTGTCGAGTTCATTTGATTTGCCTTTGACTTTGAGTTCATTTGATTACCTTTTGACTTTGAGTTCAATTGATTTGATTTTGATGAGTTCGTGTAAAGGCCCCCTCTCTAGCTTCAGATCCCGAAATGTCGAATTTGGAATCGAGTTCGAGTTCGGGTTCGAGTTACGGTTCGAACGTCGAATAAAACAAGGACATCTTCTTCAATACAATATCATTTCTCTGACGTCATGACAATCAGTCATGACAATCAGTGACTATGTGTCGGGTGAGTACGTACATGATACGTCTTGAGGTTGCATAGGTCAGATGGTTCTGATAACGCCCTCACGTTTGTTTTTGTTAAATATATTTTAAGCGAGCTTCTAGTCCTTCTACCACTTCTAGTCATTGAACGATGAACTAGAATCCTGACCTTTAATAGCTTGAAGATCTACAGCTGCTTTCAAAACTAAGATTCAAATCTACTTGAGTCCTGTGTGTCGTTTGTTTTTTTCTTATCTGCTGAGTAATCTTGAAACTCGATACGATTAAATACGTCGCATACTTTCGTCATTCTTTAGCCGAACAAAACTACGACTACTACTACCGAAAAACGCATTTTATAACTCGGGCTTCCTTCGGAAGGGCCCGAGTAAAAAGCCAAATAGGATTTCATTAAAAGACAAAAGAAGTGTACTCAAGCTGAACTGTTTCTTTTGTCTTTTTGAATGAATTCGTATTTGGCTATTTGGATAACGTTTTTGAAATTAGGTGTATAACTATTAATTGTTATTGGGTTTTAGTATATTTAATATCATTGTATTATTCCAATTTTATGTGCTACCCTTCATCATCAATCTTACCCGTTTCAGAATCAAAACCCGTGTCCTGAAAATCGCTTCTTCCATTTCTTCCATTTCCTTTATTCCAATTTTTTTCCATTTTGAAAATGTACCAAAATGACTTGTTTTTATTATCAATATTGAATCCTCAATATCGCAGCATTATATCACTGAATATACTTGCAGAATCTGAATCTGCACTGAATCTGCACACTTGTTAGAAAAATCAGTATCACCAAATTAGACATGTTGAAATTGAGAATACGCTGTGACCTGTGAGACATCGAAACGCAATGTAATCCTGTCTTTTAAATGTACCACAGAATCTCATTGTCGACTGTAACCATTACTAGACATTACTACGCGTTCACTACTATTCTCTTTCCTCTTTTGCTTTCTAAGAAGGGTGGTTGTAAGCGAAAAATGATAATAATAGTGAATAAACAAAAGGGATCACTCAATGTTGGTGGTCAACGTCTTCGTTCATTCGAAAACGTGTCTCGATCTATCAAACGTACCTCGTTTGCCTATTCGAGGACTTCAGATCGAGGGATCGTGAGATCGAGGATCGGGATCGATACTTCCGGAGGACCTTCCGGAATTGGAGATCGAGAGATCGAGAGATCGTGAGATCGAGAGTTCGAAAAGATCGTGAGATCGAGAGATCGAGAGATCGATAGATCGAGAGATCGAGAGATCGAGAGATCGAAGTATAAGTAAATGTGTGTTTTCGTTTGTTCATTTGGAATTCCCATTCATTCATTCATCCAATTATTTATTCATTCATCCATTTATTCATTCATCCATTTATTCATTCATCCAAATATTTATTCATTCATCCAAATATCTGATCCCATTTAAATATATTCATTCATTCCAAATCTCTCATATATTCATTCATTCATTCATATATCCAATTATCCATTCATTTATCCATTCATTCATCCAATTATTTATTCATTCATCCATTTATTCATCCATTCATTTATCTGATCCCATTTAAATTTTTTCATTCATTCCTAATCTCATATATTCATTCATTCATTCCAAATCTCTCATATATTCATTCATTCATATATCCAATTATTTATTCATTCATCCATTTATTCATCCATTCATTTATCTGATCCCATTTAAATTTTTTCATTCATTCCTAATCTCATATATTCATTCATTCATTCATATATCCAATCATTTATCCATTCATTCATCCAATTATTTATTCATTCATCCATCCATCCAATCATCCATTCCTTCACTCATCCATTCATTCATTTACCCAATCATATCATATATCCAATCAATCATCCATTCATTTTTAATCTGTGATATGAGAATAATAATAGATGGTAATTTCATTGTTTTCTTGTGTTCATTTGACTATTAGATCATATATATTGGAAATCACTCTATTAGCCCATATACCGGCATAATGTACCCAATAATCAATCAACACTAATTTTAGCTTTGACAATATTTTATTAATAATACTAATACTAGATATGTCCAACTAGTACATGGAAACGATACAAATCATTCTTAAAAGTTGTAAAAATACACAAGCTAGCTTGTTCAATAAAATTGAAAATAGATTTTTCTAGTTGACCTGTATAGATATTTGATCCAACTACTACATGGAAATGATACAAATCATTTAAGTTGTAAAAATACACAAGCTAGCTTGTTCAATAAAATTGACAATAAATTTGTCTAGTTGAACTGTAAAGATATTTCCAACTACTACATGGAAATGATACAAATCATTTAAGTTGTAAAAATACACAAGCTAGCTTGTTCAATAAAATTGACAATAAATTTGTCTAGTTGAACTGTATTGTTTGAAAACCTTAACACTAGTTATATAATACTAGATATTTCCAACTACTACATGGAAATGATACAAATGATTTAAGTTGTAAAAATACACAAGCTAGCTTGTTCAATAAAATTGACAATAGATTTGTCTAGTTGAACTGTATAGATATTTCCAACTACTACATGGAAATGATACAAATCATTTAAGTTGTAAAAATACACAAGCTAGCTTGTTCAATAAAATTGACAATAGATTTGTCTAGTTGAACTGTATAGATATTTCCAACTACTACATGGAAATGATACAAATCATTTAAGTTGTAAAAATACACAAGCTAGCTTGTTCAATAAAATTGACAATAAATTTGTCAAGTTGAACTGTAAAGATATTTGATCCAACTACTACATGGAAATGATACAAATGATTTAAGTTGTAAAAATACACAAGCTAGCTTGTTCAATAAAATTGACAATAAATTTGTCTAGTTGAACTGTATAGATATTTCCAACTACTACATGGAAATGATACAAATGATTTAAGTTGTAAAAATACACAAGCTAGCTTGTTCAATAAAATTGACAATAAATTTGTCTAGTTGAACTGTAAAGATATTTCCAACTACTACATGGAAATGATACAAATCATTTAAGTTGTAAAAATACACAAGCTAGCTTGTTCAATAAAATTGACAATAGATTTGTCTAGTTGAACTGTATAGATATTTCCAACTACTACATGGAAATGATACAAATGATTTAAGTTGTAAAAATACACAAGCTAGCTTGTTCAATAAAATTGACAATAGATTTGTCTAGTTGAACTGTATAGATATTTCCAACTACTACATGGAAATGATACAAATGATTTAAGTTGTAAAAATACACAAGCTAGCTTGTTCAATAAAATTGACAATAAATTTGTCTAGTTGAACTGTATTGTTTGAAAACCTTAACACTAGTTATATAATACTAGATATTTCCAACTACTACATGGAAATGATACAAATGATTTAAGTTGTAAAAATACACAAGCTAGCTTGTTCAATAAAATTGACAATAGATTTGTCTAGTTGAACTGTATAGATATTTCCAACTACTACATGGAAATGATACAAATGATTTAAGTTGTAAAAATACACAAGCTAGCTTGTTCAATAAAATTGACAATAGATTTGTCTAGTTGAACTGTATAGATATTTCCAACTACTACATGGAAATGATACAAATCATTTAAGTTGTAAAAATACACAAGCTAGCTTGTTCAATAAAATTGACAATAGATTTGTCTAGTTGAACTGTATTGTTAAAACAGGTGTATATAATGCTAGATTTATATACTAGTTATATAATACTAGATGTTTAAAACATTTTTAATACTAGATACTTAACTTTTTTTTTCTTTGTCATTTTCTATTAAAAATTTCAATCAAATTTCATTTTTTTTTGATTTCATTGCTTTCTGCCTTTGTCTCCTCTTTGCTCTTTTTGATCCAGCCGCTGCCACCCTCTCACCCATCACCTTGCTCTCATCCGCCACCTCCCTCTCAGCCTCCACATTCCTCTCATCTGCCGCCTTCCTCTCATCCGCCGCCTTCTTCTCAGCCATCACCTTTCTCTCCCTCACAGCCTCAGCCTTCCTCTCATCTGCCGCCTTCCTCTCATCTGCCGCCTTCTTCTCGTCCGCCGCCTTCCTCTCATCCGCTGCCTTCTTCTCAGCTATCACCTTTCTCTCCCTCACAGCCTCAGCCTTCCTCTCATCTGCCGCCTTCCTCTCATCTGCCGCCTTCTTCTCGTCCGCCGCCTTCCTCTCATCCGCCGCCTTCTTCTCAGCTATCACCTTTCTCTCCCTCACAGCCTCCGCCTTCTTCTCATCCGCCACCTTCTTCTCATCCGCCGCCTTCTTCTCATCCGCCGCCTTTCTCTCCCTCACAGCCTCCGCCTTCCTCTCATCCGCCGCCTTCTTCTCAGCTATCACCTTTCTCTCCCTCACAGCCTCAGCCTTCCTCTCATCTGCCGCCTTCCTCTCATCTGCCGCCTTCTTCTCGTCCGCCGCCTTCCTCTCATCCGCCGCCTTCTTCTCAGCTATCACCTTTCTCTCCCTCACAGCCTCCGCCTTCTTCTCATCCGCCACCTTCTTCTCATCCGCCGCCTTCTTCTCATCCGCCGCCTTCTTCTCATCCGCCGCCTTTCTCTCCCTCACAGCCTCCGCCTTCCTCTCAGCCTCCGCCTTCCTCTCATCCGCCACCTTCTTCTCATCCGCCGCCTTTCTCTCCCTCACAGTCTCCGCCTTCCTCTCATCCGTTGCCACCCTCTCTCCTTCCTCTTCATTTTCATCGTCATCTGGAAATTAATAAAAAAATATACATGCCCGTTACAAAACTGTTGAATATCCATGCTTACCAAAATTGTTATTAACATTTACATCCATTTAGAATGACATCAGTCTGATAATGCTGACATCCCTAGCTAGATTAGGTACATTAAAGTATACCCCAAATGTAGCTTAAAGTAAGGTATACCCTAAATGTACCTTTTTAAGAATAGGTATACTCCAAACGTACCCTTGCATTTTTATTCAATTCAACAATGTACCTCAAATGTACCCGACACATACCCCAAATGGCTGGTGTTAGAAATATAGCTTAGCGTTGATATACATCACTTAATTTCACTATAAATAGAACTTATAAACATGTATAAAACTAAAACCATTTAATTTGGTACAAATTTGTTGTTTTCCACGACTTTTCAGAGACGTAACTAGCGTTTGGTAAGAGTTGCGTGACACAATTCAAACTTCGAAAACTCGGCCACAAAACATCGAGCTCATCTGAAAATTTCTACAATAATTCATATCACAATTCTCTAAAACACTGCAAAGAATCAAGTTGATAGGATTTATAACTAAATTTTAGAATTTTTCTAATTAATTCTCAAGGGGAAGTGACGTCAAGTGCAAACGAAGAATTATGTACCTCAAATGTTCCTGACATATACCCCAAATGTACTTGGTGTTAGAAATACAAATATACCCCAACTGTACCTAATTTTATTCAGTTCAATGTACCTCAAATGTACCTCATGTACTGTACATGCTGCAGTCTACTCACTTTACTTTACTTTATAGTCATTTGCATGGAGTTTTCCAATATTTTCTCGTATTAAACTTTGCACTTCTTATTGTTGGGAATACTTAATATTATATCTTGGTATTTTTGCTAATTTAGATAAAAGCATCAATGAAAGTTTACCATATTAGTTTACTGCAAATTCACTGCTTGTCAGACATCTTTTGTGAACAAACAAATGATATGGTCAGCAGTCAATCACATGACTAAAATACGGCTGCTGATTGGTCCATGGCGCGTGTGCACATTGAGAAAACATGGAGAGATAATTTGATTTGTTTGCAGTGTTTGGCAAGATCTCAAGAAACTCTGGCTTTTCATTCATTTTCTGCCGGTAAGAACGACTGTTTAGCTATTTTTGAAGTAAGAAGTACAGGTAAAACAGCTTAACAAGCTTGTACATGTCTTTCAGGCACATTTAAACAAACGATTCTACTCTGTACATACGGTTCTAGATAGCAAATCTGTAAACTTTTTTGTACCACAATAAACAATACACACGTAGATAGATAAAAATGTAGATCTATAGACAGATAGCTAGTTCATTTACAACTATATATTAGTGAATAAATAGCTATATATGGACTATTTGATGACTGTCTTTATTATTTCTATTTAGTTTCAGGTATTCATTGTTCAACAAGCTATTAATAAAGCCAATGTAATATTTGGTTACAAGCATTATACCATGCACTATCTGAAAAATTTCAGCGATTTGATTGGTTGAGAGCAGTGGTATTTCAGCGTAATTTGAAATACCACATGTGAAATTACAGTTTCCATAGCAACCACCCTTCTGCCTCATGGTTCAAACAAAATGGCGGACGAACCAAAGGATATTTTCAGCTGCTAAAAGACAACAAATGAACCATAAACAAGTCCCAAAAGCACCAAAAGCCAAACGTACATACACATGGACGATGTTTTAGCATTTCAAGAAGCTTTTCTTTGGATGACTCGATATAAGATTGACGATTGAGTGATGTGTTTTTAGCCATTGTCAAAATCAAAGAAAGATCACTACAAAAGGTAATAAATGAAGCCAAGATCACTTTTTACTCTGTGTTTTCATTCTTTGTCTGACTTCGAAAAACGATCGTCATAAGAACACAGATTTGCTATGTTTTATTCACAGCTGACTGCTGTGTTGTGTTAGTTCAGTCGAGCGTGTACTGTTGCTTGCAAAGCTATTTTTCAGATAGTGGCATAAACAAATAATAGCATGGTTTGTACGTGATATTTGGGATAAATACCAAGAAGTTATCCCAAATATCACTACAAACCATGCTATTACCTATAAGTCTTAATTACTTGTAGCCGGAGCAAAATTGGTAGACACAAAAGCTAAGTTCAGCACTTTGACTTTGACAGCAAACAACTGCATGCATATGTAAAACATGAAATATATAAATTATATGTCATATATTATCAATCATATTAGTAAACTATTGTACAAATATTGATAATTAAGTTACATGCACAACAATATTTTTTTTAGGCTATATAAATTGCATTAAAATCATAAGTTGTACTACATTGTATATTTTAAAATGTCTCTTCAAACATGAGGAGCTTAGCCCTTCAAAAAAAAATCTCAGCGGGTTACATAGAATGTGTTAATAGAATTATCTCAAAGTAAACATGTCAAAAGTAAATGAAGCCATGCGTACAACAGTGTACTCTTATTACATTGTACAACTATAAGGATTGCCCGTATCAAATCCAAGAAGCTAAGCATTATTGAACTGTGGATATATACTGCCTGCGAACAGAGCCTGTTTGCATGCTATAAAATAAATTGTAGAAACGGCCAAATGCTTTCTTGTATTTCCTACCATTTTTATATACTGGCATGCCGCCTTACAATGCGGAAAATATATGCCGCCAAGTTATAGCAAATAACTTTGGAAAAATACAAAACCTTCGCAGCATTTTAACGAACGTTTAACTACGTTTGGTTTATCAAAATCCGAATGATCGATCCCGATTCCGTCAACAGTTCTATGCTTGGCGTCGCAGCTTATTTTGCCTTCTCTCCTTCAATACTCGGTACTTCATGTTTCGCCAAATTAAATCGATCTTTCAAATAAATCTGCGGTCATTTCTTAGAATACAGGACTGCCAATAAACACCCCACCCCCTACCTCTTGTTGTATTTATTTCGTTTCATTTGCATATGTCAACACTCAATATTCTATAGAGACCAATAGATAGAGCTCTACAAAATACTAAAACCCATATCTCACAAAATCAGGCGAGTTAGTAGTTGTTACCCTAGTGATTCTGTTGTAAGCACTGGGTGCGGCTTATCTGCGAGTGCGGCTTATACGCCGGTGAATACGGTAATTTATTTATTATTATATCAGCTCAGTAAATATTAATGTTACATATCTCACAAAATCACAGGCGTGTCACCCAAGCGATTCTGTTGCAAGCACTTAGGAGATACATGTTATAAATATTAATTTATTTATTATTATCAGCTCAGTAAATAATGTTACATATCTCACAAAATCACAGGCGTGTCACCCAAGCGATTCTGTTGCAAGCACTTAGGAGATACAGAATACTACATTAGTATCAGCTACATGTACATATAATTAAGTTATACATGAAAATACAACTGATATCAATAATTCAACAAATGTAAAACAAAACTATTTTCAGCACCAAATTATTATAGCATAAAATAATTAAAACATACGATGTAAAATATTTCCTACTTTTAAAAGATACAACATAGGTTATGACATCCATTTTTAGGCGGGCTCACTTTTGGCGGCTGATCACTTTTGGCGCAACTTTCGAGCTAGATGACGAGTATCCAGACTTCTGCGCTCGATTAAGGCGGTCAACAAGTTCTTTGACTATAGTTCAGCCTATAAAACCTTTGCTTGAGCTTCGAGGGGTCTATTTGATGTAGCATTGGTGAGTCCTCACTTTGTTGATATACGGCTGGACGCGGTACGAGCAAAAATACGATTTCAAATCACAGTAACATCCGATAATTAAAGCCCTGAGAAAAGGTAGACTGAGCAAATTATATTTCCATTGTAGCAAAATAGACCGAATAAAATACAGAAAAGACCATAAAATGATCGATTTTACAGAGCGATATGTTATCGTGTAGAGAAATCCCGCGAATATGATCTACAAAGGCTCATGACCTTGAAATTCGATAACGCCGTTACGTTGACATAACAACAGCCACATTGAACAAAAACGGCCAGATCAGTACCTAAAAGTTACGGTAATACTTGACCGTTACCGTACCCGTTTAAGAAATATTATTATGCCTTAAATTTGTATATGCTCTACTGTAAGAACCGTAATAAACAATGACGAACACTTCGTTGTGGCGAGAACTTGAGTGACAATTCGAATACGCCGCGCCTTTGTGCATTAACAGGATTATCATTTAGAGTCGGTTCGAAGTGCTGGCCATTGGTTTCTTATTACCGAGTGTTAATTGGCTGAGTTACGATTGAATCGTAACTCAGCCAATTAGCCTAACATTTTTATGAGGGGTTAAGCTCCTCATGGGTTCCAAAAGTATGCTACCCCGGGTATACCCCAATCCAGGGTTCATTTGAGGTACATTTCAAAAGGTTCCAAAAGTATGCTACCCCGGGTATACCCCAATCCAGGGTACATTTGAGGTACATTGAAAAGGTTCCAAAAGTATGCTACCCCGGGTATACCCCAATCCAGGGTACATTTGAGGTACATTGAAAAGGTTCCAAAAGTATGCTACCCCGGGTATACCCCAATCCAGGGTACATTTGAGGTACATTGAAAAGGTTCCAAAAGTATGCTACCCCGGGTATACCCCAATCCAGGGTACATTTGAGGTACATTGAAAAGGTTCGAAAAGTATGCTACCCCGGGTATACCCCAATCCAGGGTTCATTTGAGGTACATTTCAAAAGGTTCCAAAAGTATGCTACTCCGGGTATACCCCAATAATTGATTAAGGTACATTTGGGGTATACCTTACAATTTTTTTTATAATTTTTTTAAATTTTATCAAATTCCAAATACATTACATTCACAGTGAATATAATGGATATGCATGTAGGTATACATTTGGGGTATACCTCAAATCTGCCTAATTTTGGTAATAAGCTGTTTCCTGGTTTTCTGAAACTGTTATAATTAAATTAAACCAAACAGTAATGTTTTACCTTCCTCTATCAAAGTTGATTCGTTGCCTCTCTCATTATATGGGGCAATATCTTTAAATACAACCTGAAATTAAGAAGAAAGGGATGGGATTAGCATCGCTGGAAAACACATTATCACAGTCTGAAGTACAGGAAGCGATATACACACAGTTACACACAGTTACACATACATGTGCATAAATTTAAGGATTAGCAACATCGTATTAATTAATTAACATTACCCCAATTACCTACATACATGTACAAGCATAAGGCTATAGCTACATCATATTAATTAACATTACCCCATGTAATTACCTACATACATGTACAAGCATAAGGCTATAGCTACATCATATTAATTAACATTACCCCATGTAATTACCTACATACATGTACAGCTACATCATATTAATTAACATTACCCCATGTAATTACCTACATACATGTACAAGCATAAGGCTATAGCTACATCATATTAATTAACTTTACCCTGTGTAATTACCTACATACATGTACAAGCATAAGGCTATAGCTACATCAACATACAAATAGTAATGTGCATAAGGCGTTAGCCACATAATATTAATTAACATACCCCAATTACCTAGTACATAGTTACATGTATATAAGGCTTAGCTACATCATATTAACATACATATAGTAATGTGCATTAATTATAAGGCTTATAGCTACATCATATTAATTAACAGTACCCCATGTAATTACCTACATACATGTACAAGCATAAGGCTATAGCTACATCATATTAATTAACATTACCCCATGTATTTAAATGTACCTACATACATGTACAAGCATAACGCTATAGCTACATCATATTAATTAACATTACCCCATGTAGTTACCTACATACATGTACAATGTATGTGCATAGGGCTTAGCTACATCATATTAACATACATATAGTAATAACCCTAAGCAAACACCTTTTCGTTTCAGGCATAATAGGTCACAAGAACCCTTTATACCATCATCTCCAGGTGCATATTATTATAACCCTAGGCAAACACCTTTTCGTTTCAGGCATAATAGGTCACAAGAACCCTTAATACCATCATCTCCAGGTGCATATTATTATAACCCTAAGCAAACACCTTTTCGTTTCAGGCATAATAGGTCACAAGAACCCTTTATACCATCATCTCCAGCTGCATATTATTATAACCCTAAGCAAACACCTTTTCGTTTCAGGCATAATAGGTCACAAGAACCCTTAATACCATCATCTCCAGCTGCATATTATTATAACCCTAAGCAAACACCTTTTCGTTTCAGGCATAATAGGTCACAAGAACCCTTAATACCATCATCTCCAGGTGCATATTAATTATAACCCTAAGCAAACACCTTTTCGTTTCAGGCATAATAGGTCACAAGAACCCTTTATACCATCATCTCCAGCTGCATATTATTATAACCCTAAGCAAACACCTTTTCGTTTCAGGCATAATAGGTCACAAGAACCCTTTATACCATCATCTCCAGCTGCATATTATTATAACCCTAAGCAAACACCTTTTCGTTTCAGGCATAATAGGTCACAAGAACCCTTTATACCATCATCTCCAGCTGCATATTATTATAACCCTAAGCAAACACCTTTTCGTTTCAGGCATAATAGGTCACAAGAACCCTTAATACCATCATCTCCAGCTGCATATTATTATAACCCTAAGCAAACACCTTTTCGTTTCAGGCATAATAGGTCACAAGAACCCTTAATACCATCATCTCCAGGTGCATATTAATTATAGGGTATGGTTTCCGCAATAACGCCACTAACAGTCGCTATCAGTTTACATATCCCTTTAGCACGCTTTCAATCTGGGATAGGGTATACATTTTTAAGCTTTAGTCTGGGATAGGGTGTACATTTTTAAGCATTAGTCTGGAATAGGGTATGGAAATCAAAATTTTAGGTCTGGGATGGGGTCAGGGTTTTGAGGTGTCCGCGGCACACCCCTACCCAAAAATACCCTTAGTGCCCCTCCCCGGGCAATTACCTTTTTTGAAAAAGGTGTATGTGGTACACGGTATAGTACTCCTATACTCTAGTATAGAGTACAGTACACTCTACTATCTATGCAATACGTATATGCAACACGGTATAGGGTACAGTACACTCTACTCTATATGCAACACGGTATAGGGTACAGTACACTCTACTCTATATGCAACACGGTATAGGGTACAGTACACTCTACTCTATATGCAACACGGTATAGGGTACAGTACACTCTACTCTATATGCAACACGGTATAGGGTACAGTACACTCTACTCTATATGCAACACGGTATAGGGTACAGTACACTCTACTCTATATGCAACACGGTATAGGGTACAGTACACTCTACTCTATATGCAACACGGTATAGGGTACAGTACACTCTACTCTATATGCAACACGGTATAGGGTAGAGTACACTCTACTCTATATGCAACACGGTATAGGGTAGAGTACACTCTACTCTATATGCAACACGGTATAGGGTAGAGTACACTCTACTCTATATGCAACACGGTATAGGGTAGAGTACACTCTACTCTATATGCAACACGGTATAGGGTAGAGTACACTCTACTCTATATGCAACACGGTATAGGGTACAGTACACTCTACTCTATATGCAACACGGTATAGGGTAGAGTACACTCTACTCTATATGCAACACGGTATAGGGTAGAGTACACTCTACTCTATATGCAACACGGTATAGGGTACAGTACACTCTACTCTATATGCAACACGGTATAGGGTACAGTACACTCTACTCTATATGCAACACGGTATAGGGTAGAGTACACTCTACTCTATATGCAACACGGTATAAGGTACAGTACACTCTACTCTATATGCAACACGGTATAGGGTAGAGTACACTCTACTCTATATGCAACACGGTATAGGGTAGAGTACACTCTACTCTATATGCAACACGGTATAGGGTACAGTACACTCTACTCTATATGCAACACGGTATAGGGTACAGTACACTCTACTCTATATGCAACACGGTATAGGGTAGAGTACACTCTACTCTATATGCAACACGGTATAGGGTACAGTACACTCTACTCTATATGCAACACGGTATAGGGTACAGTACACTCTACTCTATATGCAACACGGTATAGGGTAGAGTACACTCTACTCTATATGCAACACACGGTATAGGGTACAGTACACTCTACTCTATATGCAACACGGTATAGGGTACAGTACACTCTACTCTATATGCAACACGGTATAGGGTACAGTACACTCTACTCTATATGCAACACGGTATAGGGTACAGTACACTCTACTCTATATGCAACACGGTATAGGGTAGAGTACACTCTACTCTATATGCAACACGGTATAGGGTACAGTACACTCTACTCTATATGCAACACGGTATAGGGTACAGTACACTCTACTCTATATGCAACACGGTATAGGGTAGAGTACACTCTACTCTATATGCAACACGGTATAGGGTACAGTACACTCTACTCTATATGCAACACGGTATAGGGTACAGTACACTCTACTCTATATGCAACACGGTATAGGGTAGAGTACACTCTACTCTATATGCAACACGGTATAGGGTAGAGTACACTCTACTCTATATGCAACACGGTATAGGGTAGAGTACACTCTACTCTATATGCAACACGGTATAGGGTACAGTACACTCTACTCTATATGCAACACGGTATAGGGTACAGTACACTCTACTCTATATGCAACACGGTATAAGGTACAGTACACTCTACTCTATATGCAACACGGTATAGGGTACAGTACACTCTACTCTATATGCAACACGTTATAGGGTAGAGTACACTCTACTCTATATGCAACACGGTATAGGGTAGAGTACACTCTACTCTATATGCAACACGGTATAGGGTACAGTACACTCTACTCTATATGCAACACGGTATAGGGTACAGTACACTCTACTCTATATGCAACACGGTATAGGGTAGAGTACACTCTACTCTATATGCAACACGGTATAGGGTAGAGTACACTCTACTCTATATGCAACACGGTATAGGGTAGAGTACACTCTACTCTATATGCAACACGGTATAGGGTAGAGTACACTCTACTCTATATGCAACACGGTATAGGGTACAGTACACTCTACTCTATATGCAACACGGTATAGGGTAGAGTACATTCTACTCTATATGCAACACGGTATAGGGTACAGTACACTCTACTCTATATGCAACACGGTATAGGGTACAGTACACTCTACTCTATATGCAACACGGTATAGGGTACAGTACACTCTACTCTATATGCAACACGGTATAGGGTACAGTACACTCTACTCTATATGCAACACGGTATAGGGTACAGTACACTCTACTCTATATGCAACACGGTATAGGGTACAGTATACTCTACTCTATATGCAACACGGTATAGGGTACAGTACACTCTACTCTATATGCAACACGGTATAGGGTACAGTACACTCTACTCTATATGCAACACGGTATAGGGTACAGTACACTCTACTCTATATGCAACACGGTATAGGGTACAGTACACTCTACTCTATATGCAACACGTTATAGGGTAGAGTACACTCTACTCTATATGCAACACGGTATAGGGTAGAGTACACTCTACTCTATATGCAACACGGTATAGGGTACAGTACACTCTACTCTATATGCAACACGGTATAGGGTACAGTACACTCTACTCTATATGCAACACGGTATAGGGTAGAGTACACTCTACTCTATATGCAACACGGTATAGGGTACAGTACACTCTACTCTATATGCAACACGGTATAGGGTAGAGTACACTCTACTCTATATGCAACACGGTATAGGGTACAGTACACTCTACTCTATATGCAACACGGTATAAGGTACAGTACACTCTACTCTATATGCAACACGGTATAGGGTACAGTACACTCTACTCTATATGCAACACGGTATAGGGTACAGTACACTCTACTCTATATGCAACACGGTATAGGGTACAGTACACTCTACTCTATATGCAACACGGTATAGGGTACAGTACACTCTACTCTATATGCAACACGGTATAGGGTACAGTACACTCTACTCTATATGCAACACGGTATAGGGTACAGTACACTCTACTCTATATGCAACACGTTATAGGGTACAGTACTCACTCTACTATATATGCAATACGTATATGCAACACGTTATAGGGTGTAGTAGCAATAGTAACAACAACAATCAGCAGCAGCAGCAATAATAGTATCAGTAGCAACAGTAACAGTAACATCAGGGGTCTGGCCAGGTGTGCTTGGGTTGGCTTCGAATGGACGTCCCATGTTAATCACTTCCATAGTTCTTCATCTCTCCAAGCTCAGGACAGCATTAGCTTGGGGTCTTATATCAGGTATTTGTGTGTGTTTCAATAACTTACTATACGTACCTTGCTCCCGGTTAATAATATATATATATTGGGAAAGGAGAAAAAATAGCTATAAGTTTGAATTAGTTAAACCTAATCATTTTCCGATAAATAAGACCACTTGACTCTTCGTATCAGATCAACCGATTAAGGTAGTGTCTCCTATTGACTCACAAACAATGCTCTGTGTTATAATCGTCCTTGACTTGATGACTCGACTTGACTTGACTCTCATATATAAAGTGTTTGGGATGCTCGCTGTACCTTTTAGGGATCCATGTCCGCAATTTGGTACCGCTTAGGATGTTTCTCAGTAAATAAGATGTCACATATAAGATAATGAATGACAGTTGTAGCTTTTGTTACTTTAGAGTTGGTACCTTTTTTAGGGGTAAATATAATTTGTAGCCACACCCACCTGAACAAGACTCTGGTACCTTTTGGGGGTCATTTTCAAAATATCCGACGCCGAGCATCCCAACCACTTTATATATAGGATCCCCCCCTCCGGTACTATCCGTCCGTTTCGCACTTTTTAGAAAGGCACTCAAGTTGGTGGGCATTGACTCATGCCGTGCATTACCAGCTAACAACCGAAACAAATAGAGAATTTGGTGTCTTTTGTTTATTCACTATTATTATCATTTTTCGCTTACAACCACCCCTCTTAGAAAGCAAAAGAGGAAAGAGAATAGTAGTAATGTCTAGTAATGTCTAGTAATGTCTAGTAATGGTTACAGTCGACAATGAGATTCTGTGGTACATTTAATAGACAGGATTACATTGTGTTTCGATGTCTCACAGGTCATAGCGTATTCTCAATTTCAACATGTCTAATTTGGTGATACTGATTTTTCTATCAAGTGTGCAGATTCAGTGCGTGAATTCTGCAAGTATATTCAGTGACATAATGCTGCGATATTGAGGATCCAATATTGACAATAAAAACAAGTCATTTTGGTACATTTCCAAAATGGAAAAAAATTGGAAGAAAGGAAATGGAAGAAATGGAAGAAGCGATTTTAAGGACACGGGTTTTGATTCTGAAACGGGTAAGATTGACGACGATGAAGGGTAGCACATAAAATTGGAATAACACAATGATATTAAATATACTAAAACCCAATAACAATTAATAGTTACAATAATATAGAACATTGATATACGATTTATTAAAATCCTTGATAATTTTTTTTAATCGTCGACGCACTGCATGAATATGTTGCATGTTTCATCTATGCTATACAGGGGCATTGCAGTTCCATCCACTCCGGCCATCTTTGAGGATGACACACAATCACTTGCCGTTGCTTTTGGCGGGGAAAAAGGAAAAGAAAAGCAAGAAAAATGCAGTTTCATTTTCAAAGTGGATTATGGGTGGATGAATGTAATCAATAAATGAATAAATGAATGAATGAATAAATGAATAAATGAACAATAGCATAACTGACTGACTGACTAACTATTAAACTGACTGACTGACTGACTGGCTGACTAACTATTAAACTGACTGACTGACTAACTATTAAACTAACTGACTGACTGACTAACTATTAAACTGACTGACTGACTAACTATTAAACTGACTGACTGACTAACTATTAAGGCTGACTTACTGACTGACTAACTATTAAACTGACTGACTGACTAACTATTCAGGTGGTTTAAGGCTTGGCTGAGAGACTAATTACTCATAAAATCACAATTTTTGAATTATTGAGTCAGGCATTTCACCTACCAAGCTGAAACTCGGCTAGTAGCTGTAGTTCGTTGAAACAGATAATATTATATGGAAACTACTGGACATGCCGTATCACGTGACAAACCACGTGGTCACAAATGTACGAAAGACTCAACAAAAAATGGGGTGTACAGAGACTTTTCTTAGAATAATAGATTGTGTATTAAATAAGGACAATTCAATAGGTCTTTCCAAAATAGCCTTTGCTCGTTGTCCATCATTGTTAGTTATGGAGATAATTGACAAAATAGGTCACGTGACCAAGCTGAAAATTATATATTTTCATTTTTCTCTTTACCGTTTAGCTGGGGACAACGAGCAAAGGCTAACTTAGGAAGACCTCTTCAAACATCATCAAATAACACCTATTTTATTATCCTAAGAAAAGTCTCTGTACTCCCCATTTTCAATTTTCTCTTTTTCTCATTTTAAGGTCACGTGACCTTTAGAAATTAACATAATTGCACTTAAAATATTACAAAACCTAAATGCCTCCTAAGGACCAAACACCATAATCATTCGTTATAAATGGAGAGAGATATTGTAAAAATGTGATTTTACATGTTGCTCTATAAAACCAAGCCTTAAACCACCTGAGTATATTAAACTGACTGACTGACTAACTATTAAGGCTGACTTACTGACTGACTAACTATTAAACTGACTGACTGACTAACTATTAAACTGACTGACTGACTGACTAACTAACTATTAAACTGACTGACTGACTAACTGACTAACTATTCTGACTGACTGACTGACTGACCAACTATTAAACTGACTGACTGACTAACTATTAAACTGACTGACTGACTGACTGACTAACTAACTATTAAACTGACTGACTGACTAACTGACTAACTATTAATCTGACTGACTGACTGACTGACCAACTATTAAACTGACTGACTGACTAACTATTAAACTGACTGACTGACTAACTATTAAACTGACTGACTGACTAACTATTAAACTAACTGACTGACTGACTAACTATTAAACTGACTGACTGACTAACTATTAAACTGACTCACTGACTGACTGACTATATAAGTAAATGAATGACATAAATGAATGGATGAACGAACGAATGAATAAATAAATGAAATGACAATAAATAAATATAAATGAATGAACAAACGAAAATAACTAATAAATAATACAGTTGAACCTCCCGTAAGCGACCACCCAAAATGCGAGAGGCGGTCGCTTACGAGAGGTTCCAACTATTGTGAATTGGCTTGGAACTGAACTGGTATTTTGGAAAACTGGTCGCTTACGGGAGGTGGTCGCAACCTGAGGTTCAACTGTATACACCACAGGGAGCCCAAGCATAAATTCAGAAAAAAAAATTAAATTTCAAAATAAAGTATTGTTGTATTGTTAACTCCAACTTATCCTGCCTGGTGAAACTAAATTTTAACAGACAACAAAGATGTATAGGGAAAAAAATATGTATTTCGAATTTTTTTTTTTTAAAATTTATGCTTGGCCTTGGGATCCCTGTGTATACACAAATCACGATCCCTCGATCTAATATATACTCGATCCTCTAACACTCGATTCCTCGATCTAAAAATATGCCCTCGATCTAAAAATATGCCCTCGATCTAATATCTGCCTACGATCTCTCCATTTCCGGGAGTAATCGGTCCTCGATCCCTCGATCCCTCGATGTCTGTATTCTGTCCTCGATCCCTCGATCTGAAGTACTCGAATAGACAAACGAGGTACGTTTGATAGATCGAGACACGTTCTCGATTGAACGAAGACGTTGACCAGCAACATTGAGTGATCCAACAAAAGACACCAAATTCTCTATTTGACCAGCAACATTGAGTGATCCAATACTTCATTCCTATTTCATCATAAGTTACTAGCAATGATTACATCTTATTTTGCTTTGAAAACCTGCCGTTTTTACAAAGTCCGAAGTCCGAAGTCAGAAGTCTGAAGTCAGAAGAATGACTCTGAAGTCTGAAGTCAGAAGTCTGAAGTCTGAAGTCTGATGTCTGAAGTGGCCCTCCTCGGCCATCGTAATTTTACGGAAGCCGAGGAGGGACATTTATACGGAAGCTACGGAAGCCGAGGAGGGACATTCAGACTTCGGACTTCGGACTTTAGACTTCGGACTTCAGAATTCGGACTTCGGACTTCGGACTTCAGACTACAGACTTCGATGTTTTCAGCGAAGAACGACTGTCGGTGCAAAATATAACTACACGTGCACTGTACGAACGAAACCGCCAAGCTATGCAGGCTACAGTATGTGGTTCTAATTGTGAACAGTTCTGATTGTGAACACTGTTCAGTTAATGTGTACCCTGGGTAGCAGAGACTATTATTTTATCTCTCTCTAAACTCTACGAGAGTGCCTACGGCTCGAGAGAGAAAAAATGATAGCCTCTGGTAACCAGGGTACACATTAACTGATGTCTGAAGATAATACAATTATTTAGGTGCACGGTAGAAATTGTAGAAATCTCCAACAATGGAGTAAAAAAATGTAGTTGGAAAAATACCAATATTTTGATTGTCACTGTCACTGTAATGATAATTGATAGGGGATTTCATTATTATTTTCTTTCATTATCAAGCTTTATAATATAATTTTATTATAGTAAATTATAGATGAGTAAATTATCATAATTTGATTGTTTATCATTTTTCCTTTTAGGTATGTACAGTAGCTGGATAAATACTATACATTCCTGTTCTTAGCTAGGTTGTGCGTGCCAGTTCACTGAAAGAGAGTCAAGACCATAAAAAAGGACATGACATGACTGATGTATAGATTTGTCACTGAACAAAATGCACTTGTGCTGCTCACTATTATTCTCATTTTTACTGACATTTAATTCTGTATTTATCCATATTGTGGTGTTTATAATTATATTACATAGTAATTCAATTTTCATTTTATACTCTTGTTTTAATTTATGTACACTCATTTAGTCCAAACTAGCTACATGTACATGTAGTTAACCTGCAAATTCTCATTAGTACATTAAATTAGTTGAATTTTAGGACAATGGGCTTGTGTCACCTGTCACGTGACTTTCTAAAATTTCACCGAAGACAAACGAAAATATCATAACTTGAAAAAGCATACTAAAATGAGTAAAAGTTTTCAAAAGAATCAAGCAAATAAGACAAAAGTTAAAGGCTTTCAAAGTTTCCCGCTTTGACAAGGATTTGTATACGTATGGGTTTTTTACATTTTTACTTTTTATCCAAGACCAATACTTGGTTTATAAATATAATACAGTAAGCTTATTTAAAGTTAAGCTTACATACAATGTGTTTGATGCTCTCAGTAGAGATATAAAAATAACAATAATACAATAGTAGAACATCATCATCATTTTCCTGGATTTTCAATACAATAGTAGAACATCATCATCATTTTCCTGGATTTTCCAAAGGGTCGACCCTCTGCATTGAATCCCTTAATCTCCATCTCTGAACTGTGACTCCTCGCCCACGAAGTGCACCTCGCATCATCACTTCCCCAGAATTAGGAGAGAGCTCCAAAATCGACTTAACAAATACATCGAGTTCTTGATCATTAATATTACTATAGTTGCATTCTTCATCCATTCCTAATTCTTTTCTGCGTCTGTGTAATGTTATTCTGGAAACACCGATTAATTTTGATATTTTTGTCCAGGAAAATCCAAGCTCTCTTAGTCCTTCGATTTGTGCTCTTGATACAACAAAATGTGGTGTACCACGCGATCTAGTATCGTCGTCGGTAGTAGATCCTGTCTGACATCGAAAGCTGTGATCATTTTCCCGTTCTTCCAGCCATTGACAACGCTCTTTGTACCTTGCAGTGAAATCCTCATAAAGTTTAACAAGCTGCTGTAATAACTCCATCAATTCGGCTCCTAGAGCTTCATCACCATAATTCTGTGTTTCAAAAATACGACAGAATAAAACGCAACCAGAGCAAGTTCCCTGTGCAGCACTACACATTCGATCTGCAATCTGCAAGTCCTCTGTGAAAGCATTCTCTACAAGTCGTTCATAGGGAAGATTTGCAAGAAATAGCTGGAACTCATGCACATTGTCCGCCATGATGGATCTGGATATTACTAGTACATGCAACCGCTGTCCAGCGACATCGCCGTCGACTTGAAGTTGTATATTTCGTGTGACAAGTTTTATATATGACACAAGTTGTATATTTCGTGTGACAAGTTTTATATATGACACAAGTTGTATATTTCGTGTGACAAGTTTTATATATGACACAAGTTGTATATTTCGTGTGACAAGTTTTATATAATTGACCGAACAAGTTGTATATTTCATCTTACTAGTTGTATATATTTGATATATGTTGTATATTTGACTTGAAGTATTATACGTGCAAAGAGAAGTTTTATATATTGTTAAAAAGTTTTATTGAAACAATCGGCATGCCATATCTTTTGGCGCTGTATTCGTACAACTTTTCGCGCTTTTATTATGGACTGATCTTCGGCTCGTCGCTATACGCTATGATCGGTGCTGGAGCAGTTTCTGTTCCTCTTATTCAGGTGTTTGAGAATTCAAAGGACTGGTAAGTTACCAATAGTTCGTACTGATGCTGCAAGTCATCAAGGTTCAAGGAAAATGCAATTTTTAATGAAGAAATACAATCAGTCTGAGGTCTAGGATTTCACGTGATGGCAGCAGTTTCAATCAGTTAAAAAATATGATAGCAAAAAGAAGAAAGTGTTAGTCGCTGCCTTTAGATTGGTGTCAGGTTTGCTAAGACATCAAGAACGTTAACTATCGGTCATAAAGGATTTTGATATGACCAATGCTGTACATCAAATGAACAGAATTGACCTCACAGGTCAATATCGATATTTTTGAAGGTACTAGTATTTATGACAACTTGTAAGTATGACTTTTCTTTTTCATGCATTGCCAAAATTCTCATGGCAATTTGAGCATGGAGAATGTTGATCAAAATATTGGAATGGACGAACCAGAGCGGCAGATATACTCCCAATTCATGCTTGTAATAATCATTGAACGTTTTCTCGTACTTCCCAGGTGTTTCGCCCGAAAGTAGCGAAATTACTGGGTGTTTCGCCCGTAATTTTGTGGAAAGTTTGATAATTATATCGTCACTTAAGTAAACCCCCAAATCAAGTAAGACTTTTCCTCGTGCTTTCCAGGTGTCTCGCCCGAAAGCAGCAGGATTACTAGGTGCTTCGCCCGTAGACCTGTGAAAAGTCTTTATTTGATCATATGAAATATTCCCTCGTGCTTTCCAGGTGTCTCGCCCGAAGGTAGCAGGATTACCAGGTGAATCGCCCTTCGTCCTGTGGAATATTTCATGTTCACTACCCTGTACGGCCCAATGATGCCGCGTCTCCCAAAACAGCTTATCCTCAAATTTGCTTACGCTTGTCCATTCTCTGTCTGTTACATGGTTACACGGTAAAATGTATGGAACAGATCGAACTCAGCAGATCCCCGCTATAACTCGTGAACCCCGGTAAAACGAACACATTTACCCTAATAGCCAGCTATTGAATGATCCTCAGATTAAAAATGAGATCATTTTGCCATTGAGTTTTGTCACGCTACTACCGTTCATGTCTCGTACGCTACCATGACCGTGACCTACGTGTTGACATACATAGTACACAGCTATTTGTCTAGGGATTAATTCCTGCTGTGATGATCCCACCGTGCGGTCGCTAATCTCCACTAAAGAATTCAAAGAAGCCTGCAAAAATTGTAAGCACGTACAAATATAGATGACCTGCAGCTCCTTATGAGAAGCACCGAAAAAAAAAGTCACGCCGAAAAATAAGTCACGCTGAAAAATAAGTCACGCTGAAAAATAAGTCGCGCGGGAAAAAAATAAGTCGCGCCGAAAAATAAGTCGCGCGGGAAAAAAAAAAGTCACGCCGAAAAATAAGTCGTGCCGGAAAAAAATAAGTCACGCCGAAAGAGAACATCTCACGCTACAAATAAATGTTTACGCGCGTATGTAAAATGTATAAGCACGCCGGTGTGGCACTAACAGGGCTCCGTGTTATACGACTGAACTTGAAGTTAAACTGAAGGATTACAAACCTAGCATATGCTTGGCGGCTGGATAGATGATCCGATCAAGAACGGCAAAAGTTACAATGTAAGCTTAGTTGAAAGCAATTCATGAGTCTTCCGGAGAAGCTGACCGAACTGATAATCGGTCAAGATTTATATGGTGATTATGAGCAAGTATGCTATTTATATCTATAAACTTGAAGATGAATTGGACTTGAATTCATTTGTGTATCGATTGCCATTTTCATTAGAGTGGTTTTCATAAACCCGTGAAATATAATACGCTTTATTACTCCGTAATTCGTGCCCGAAACCCACTATTAAAATACGCATCAAACCATCAATCTTTATTTCTAGCAAGTATTTGAAGAACAAGGTAGAAAAGGGAAGCTTTCAAGCGAAAATAAATCAAACTCGTACACAAACTTACTAAACTTCGAAATCCACACTTCCACAGGGATCCCAATTCTTGAAGCAGCTCATTTCCAACAGGGCACGAGTGTACATTGCCCATAGCAATGTCTAGTTTTTCAACGTCAGAAAATCGAAAAGTTGTGCAATATCCGGTTACATGCTATCGAGACGCCATCTTGTTTTTAGACAAAGCGAGGAAGACATCGTCACATCGGCGATTCATGTGGAGTTTCACGAGCGAAATCTTGCACTTTTCATATCAAGACATCCCCCATTAAAGTGTGCTATTGCTCGGCCAGCTTTCCTATGTCCATATTTGGGCATTGTACTTACCATATTTGGAAACCCTGTAAATATTTTTCGCTTAAAAGTACGATTTTTATCGAAAAATCCATCCAAACTTACAGCAAATCGAGTAAATGAATGTAAACATTGTCCTCCATTTTGTAACACGGCCAAAAAGACTGGGAAACCTAACACAGGGGGACCGGTAAACTCGTGCCCAGTCCCCGTAGCTGGTCTACGTAAAAAGCACAGATTTCTTGATATGACTCGTCGGAGTGTTAAATTGAGTGTTATAGAAGAGAAGATCTACAAATTTGAGACGCCACTCCTTCGATCGTGTCTTACGAAGTCGAAGAAGATGGCTATATGCATGTACTGTCCTAGCCTCCTCCGCAGGCTACTTTATCGGAATGGAATTTTCATCACACAGGAACCCCAAACCCCAAGGAGTTGCCTGCGGAGGAGGCTAGTACTGTCCATGTACAAAGTGTTCGTGTGTTCGTTGTGTATATGGTGTTGGGATCCAGTATTCCTATACCTATAGCTGTCCATGGTGTATATGAACAAGCATGTACTGTCCATGTACAAAGTGTTCGTGTGTTCATTGTGTATATGGTGTTCGGGATCCAGTATTCAGAGACCTATATCTGTCCATGGTGTATATGAACAAGCATGTACTGTCCATGTACAAAGTGTTCGTGTGTTCATTGTGTATATGGTGTTCGGGATCCAGTATTCAGAGACCTATGTCTGTCCATGGTGTATATGAACAAGCATGTACTGTCCATGTACAAAGTGTTCGTGTGTTCGTTGTGTATATGGTGTTCGGGATCCAGTATATTCGGACACCTATATCTGTCCATGGTGTATATGAACAAGCATGTACTGTCCATGTACAAAGTGTTCGTGTGTTCATTGTGTATATGGTGTTCGGGATCCAGTATTCAGAGACCTATATCTGTCCATGGTGTATATGAACAAGCATGTACTGTCCATGTACAAAGTGTTCGTGTGTTCGTTGTGTATATGGTGTTCGGGATCCAGTATTCAGAGACCTATGTCTGTCCATGGTGTATATGAACAAGCATGTACTGTCCATGTACAAAGTGTTCGTGTGTTCGTTGTGTATATGGTGTTCGGGATCCAGTATTCAGAGACCTATAGCTGTCCATGGTGTATATGAACATGTATATACTATCCATGTACAAAGTGTTCGTGTGTTCGTTGTGTATATGGTGTTCGGGATCCAGTATTCAGAGACCTATGTCTGACGTCCATGGTGTATATGAACAAGCATGTACTGTCCATGTACATACAGTGTATATAATAGCTGTCCATGGTGTATATGAACATGTATGTACTGTCCATGTACAAAGTGTTCGTGTGTTCGTTGTGTATATGGTGTTCGGGATCCAGTATTCAGAGACCTATATCTGTCCATGGTGTATATGAACAAGCATGTACTGTCCATGTACAAAGTGTTCGTGTGTTCGTTGTGTATATGGTGTTCGGGATCCAGTATTCAGAGACCTATGTCTGTCCATGGTGTATATGAACAAGCATGTACTGTCCATGTACAAAGTGTTCGTGTGTTCGTTGTGTATATGGTGTTCGGGATCCAGTATATTCGGACACCTATATCTGTCCATGGTGTATATGAACAAGCATGTACTGTCCATGTACAAAGTGTTCGTGTGTTCATTGTGTATATGGTGTTCGGGATCCAGTATTCAGAGACCTATATCTGTCCATGGTGTATATGAACAAGCATGTACTGTCCATGTACAAAGTGTTCGTGTGTTCGTTGTGTATATGGTGTTGGGATCCAGTATTCCTATACCTATAGCTGTCCATGGTGTATATGAACAAGCATGTACTGTCCATGTACAAAGTGTTCGTGTGTTCATTGTGTATATGGTGTTCGGGATCCAGTATTCAGAGACCTATATCTGTCCATGGTGTATATGAACAAGCATGTACTGTCCATGTACAAAGTGTTCGCATCGCACAGAATTACCCATACAAATCGGTCATATCCTTAAAATACGCTATATTTGAAGGAGCGATAAACTATTCTTATTTAAATCTCAGAGTTTTCCCCTAAAGTAGAAAATGTATCGAAAATTTGGTGGGAAAAGCTTTTTTAGGGGCTAATATAGTGAAATTCGCGGGTTATTCTCTTAAACTGGAACCCAGTTCCCGCCCGGCCAAACGCTCGATCCATTGTTATAAATTCCCCTTACTTCGCGGCTTATTTTGTCCGTGGTAAAAAAGAAACTGGTGCTTAAATTGATGTAGCTATAGCAATGGAGGCTAGGCTGCAAGGTCAGAGGAAAATGGCAGCCGATGGAATTGTTTTGAAGCTAAAAATCGTCTCGTAATTTGACATTTTCGACTGCTTCGATTCGTTGGTATGAAACAGAACTTCAAGAAAAATCGCTAGAGAACATTGGTATGGAAGAAAGATTGATATTGGAAGCAATCGAGCTATGTCGGGGCACCAAAATTCAAGTGTTGTTTTTACTATATTTCGCAAGGCTGAGCAACAGGAATCGATGGAACTGCTGGCATGATGAAATCCCATACATACGAACACTACGGAGACCTGACATTCACCCTGAAAAAATCGCTAGAGGACGAAAGGATATTTACAATCGATAACTTGGCAAGTAAACTTTAGTCGCAAGTATTTTATATCCCGTTGTTGTTTTCTATCGTAGATCACTGGTTCATTTGTAAATGACAGCCTAAACATTGACTTTCTTGAATTTTACTGTAAATTTTACGAAGATCGAGTGGCCGAGTGCCGTAATGGGAATGGGTCTAGCATATAATTAGGATAAAATCCCGGATGTGACACAAATTTCTGTGCGATGGTGTGTTCATTGTGTATATGGTGTTCGGGATCCAGTATTCAGAGACCTATGTCTGTCCATGGTGTATATGAACAAGCATGTACTGTCCATGTACAAAGTGTTCGTGTGTTCGTTGTGTATATGGTGTTCGGGATCCAGTATATTCGGACACCTATATCTGTCCATGGTGTATATGAACAAGCATGTACTGTCCATGTACAAAGTGTTCGTGTGTTCATTGTGTATATGGTGTTCGGGATCCAGTATTCAGAGACCTATATCTGTCCATGGTGTATATGAACAAGCATGTACTGTCCATGTACAAAGTGTTCGTGTGTTCGTTGTGTATATGGTGTTCGGGATCCAGTATTCAGAGACCTATGTCTGTCCATGGTGTATATGAACAAGCATGTACTGTCCATGTACAAAGTGTTCGTGTGTTCGTTGTGTATATGGTGTTCGGGATCCAGTATTCAGAGACCTATAGCTGTCCATGGTGTATATGAACATGTATATACTATCCATGTACAAAGTGTTCGTGTGTTCGTTGTGTATATGGTGTTCGGGATCCAGTATTCAGAGACCTATGTCTGACGTCCATGGTGTATATGAACAAGCATGTACTGTCCATGTACATACAGTGTATATAATAGCTGTCCATGGTGTATATGAACATGTATGTACTGTCCATGTACAAAGTGTTCGTGTGTTCGTTGTGTATATGGTGTTCGGGATCCAGTATTCAGAGACCTATATCTGTCCATGGTGTATATGAACAAGCATGTACTGTCCATGTACAAAGTGTTCGTGTGTTCGTTGTGTATATGGTGTTCGGGATCCAGTATTCAGAGACCTATGTCTGTCCATGGTGTATATGAACAAGCATGTACTGTCCATGTACAAAGTGTTCGTGTGCTCGTTGTGTATATGGTGTTCGGGATCCAGTATTCAGAGACCTATAGCTATCCATGGTGTATATGAACATGCCTGTACTGTCCATGTTCATACAGTGTATATAGCTGTCCATGGTGTATATGAACATGCATGTACTGTCCATGTACAAAGTGTTCGTGTGTTCGTTGTGTATATGGTGTTCGGGATCCAGTATATTCGGACACCTATATCGGCTGTCCATGGTGTATATGAACAAGCATGTACTGTCCATGTACAAAGTGTTCGTGTGTTCATTGTGTATATGGTGTTCGGGATCCAGTATTCAGAGACCTATATCTGTCCATGGTGTATATGAACAAGCATGTACTGTTCATGTACAAAGTGTTCGTGTGCTCGTTGTGTATATGGTGTTCGGGATCCAGTATATTCAGAGACCTATGTCTGTCCATGGTGTATATGAACAAGCATGTACTGTCCAATCATGTACATACAGTGTATATAATAGCTGTCCATGGCAATTACATACAGTGTATATAGAAGGTGTACATGAAAATACATATACAGTACTATACAGAGTGTATATGGTGTACATAAACAAGTACATACAGATATATTTAGGACAGGGATATACTGAGAAAGAGCCACTGCCGATCCAGAACGGCAAATTAAAAGTTTAATACAATGTAGTTGAAAGCAATTCATGATCATGAGTCTTCCGGAGAGACTGACGAACTAACAATCGGTCAAGATTTATATGGTGAATATATACCAGCGGCGTAGCGTGCATATACGCCCGTACGCACGTGCGTACAATTTAAAATCCTTAATATTATGTACTTATTGACTGAGTGGGAGGGCCGGACGGGAAAATATTTGGCTCGAGGTCATGGAAGTACGGACCGAGCGCAGCGAGGTCCGTACAGAATGACCGAGAGCCAAATATTTTCCCGTCAGGCCCGACCTAACTCAGTCAATAAGCATTTTATCATATGACCCTTTCATATGGACCATTTTGGTACTAAAATCATTCATAGCCAAGGGAAAGTGAACACAAATGCGCGATTACTCCTGATAAGAACCAATTTTTTTTTTACTTTTTTTTTTCACTTTTCAAGTCGTCCACATTTAAAAAATAACTTTTGCAAAAAAGTATACAAAATTTCCTGACAACAATCGGGGCCGGGGCCGGATACGGCTTTGTACGGACCAGCTCCAAAAATCCGTATCTGCCCAATCACGTGACTTTCTCCGAAGGTTTTATTAAGAGCGCGCGCACGGGGAAATACGGGTCATATGATAAATGTATATATTATAAAAAACATAAAAATATTTAAAATAAAATGAAATCTAAGACAAAATCTTAACAGCTCACGGCAGATTACTTGCTGGAAACTACTCACAGAAGGCAGGAAAAAGCTATTTTGGAGACCCTATACCTCAAAAAAGTTTCGGGGAGCATACCCCCGCATCCTCCTACGAGCTCGCACCTTCGCCGCTCGTCAGATTGTGTCCCCCAATACATTTCCCCTTTCAGTCAGTCATTGTAGGCATGTATAATGATGATTGTAGTTAGTACAGTCTCAAACAAAATAAATACCAAAAAACTGGCTTCGCCTCGTGTTATTATATCGCTATATATAACGGTAGCGGTATATATAACCTGTTTACATAAATCCTTTAACCAATACTCATAAATCATTTACACAACCTTTACATAAATCCTTTTCTGAATCCTTTATATAACCTTTACATAAATCCCCCCATAAAACTGAGTGATAAATGCATTTTACTATGTATTTATGTAGCGAGAAAGTCCGCTGGAAAACGAAGAAAATGGTATTTCCAAGGCTCTAGAATTCTAAATTGTCAGGGGGGGGGCATGCCCCCTCATCCCCCTAGAAGCTCACGCCTTCGGCGCTCGTTGCTATGTGCGTACATTGCAAAAAAAGCACGCTACGCCCCTGTATACAGTATGAGAAAGTATGCTATTTATATCTATAAACTTGAAGATTCATTTGTGTATCGATTGCCAACCGTAACTTCCATTGTTTTCTTTTGTGTGTTTATGGCTATTACGCACTGACTAATACGATTTGTTTCACGGGTTTATGAAAACCACTCTATTTATATATGTAATGTTTCCTATTAAGATTTAGTTAAGTCTTTAATACTAGTCAGTTTATTGCCGTGCTACGTCTTTGAGCTGCAGTTCAGGCGAAAACAACCGTGCCCGAAACCCACTATTAAAATACGCATCAAACCTCAAATAACTATCAATCTTTATTTCTAGCAAGTATTTGAAGAACAAGGTAGAAAGGGGGAGCTTTCAAGCGAAAATCAAACTCGTACACAAACTTTATACTAAACTTCGAAATCCACACTTCCACAGGGATCCCAATTCTTGAAGCATGTCAGTACATGCAGCTCATTTCCAACAGGGCACGAGTGTACATTTAGTCCAGTCAATCTATGAATTTTTGTAGCCCAAGTTCAAACTAATTGCAACAAAAGCTTTTAAGGCGGTTTTGGCTTACTTTCACCTTCATAAACATCATACTAAAAGTTCCAAAAAATTATCGTGTCGGAACAAGGTTAAAATGGCGTTTATTTTTTTCCCGTGTACCACAGGGTACCCACGCATTGTAAAAATAACAAATAACGGGTTTCTATTATTACGTGGAAATAGAAATAGTTTTTATCATGTTGAAAACATTGTTTGTACTGTCCTGTAAACTTGTTACTCTTTTCCTCGCGCGTTTTGCACAATTTGAGCTTTTTAAAGCAAAAAACGATTTATCCACAGGTATCCCATCCGGCAGAAATTAAGTTAATTTGTTTATCACTATTTAAAAAAAGGAATTTTTAGTATTCACGATTGAAATTGTGAAACAAAGCTATCACAGTCAAAATATGTTCTAAATCAGCACAAAATCTAGTGAATAAGGTGCTAAAACTATCTAAATTGATATCCAGGACTGCTCGTTTCTGCGAGGAACGCCTGACACAATCGAACGAGGTGCTGGCATGATAGCTATGAATGGAATTTCAACAGCATATTATTACTTTTTATGACGTTTTTCCTTCTTAATTGGGCATGTAATTGCTGAAGGTAAGTTCATTTAAGCTTTTTCTGTGTTTTTCCATGCACAATTTTGAGTGATAATGTATTTAAAGCGGCAAAATCACATCTTTGTTCGGTCACTTTGAGTTGAAGTTTGGAAGTTGTCCCGTTTGGGAATGGAATCCAGCTGCTGCATCTGTGGTGAAGACGTGGGGAAGGATGAGAGCTTATTTTCCAAGCTAACTGAGAAGGGTGCCTAAAAATTAATGAAATCAATCCTGCAGTTAATGCAAAGCCTGGCCTAAAAGTTCACAAGAAATGCCGGCTCGATCTGCTGAGACCACGTGGGAAATCATCTGATACGAAATGCGAGGAAAATGCAAGCCCAGTCAAGCGGCGCTCAACCCACCTATCCTTCAGCTCTTCAGAGCATTGTTTATTTTGCGGTCAGCCTGCAAAGTACGATGGCAAGAAAAAAGGGCTCGACATCATGATAAGCGTGAGAACAATAGAGTTCCAAGAATCCATTGGTAGACTGTGCAAGGAACGGAACGACGATTGGGCGATAGCGGTGCGGGGTCGTCTGGAATATCTTCGAGATCATATCAACAAATCGGTGTCGTTTACCCTTAAGGGACTGGGCACGAGTTGGTTGGTCACCCTGTTTCGCTTTTCCAGGCCCCTATGGCCGTGAAACAAAATGGCTGATCAGTTGACATTCATTTGATCGAATTCCTGTAAGTTTGGATGGATTTTTCGATGAAAATCGTACTTTTAAGCGAACTTATTTACAGGGATTCCAAATATGGTAAGTACAAATGTCCAAATAAGGTAGTAAAAGCTGGTTGAGCTAACGACACTTTTGTATGAGGCATTTTTTGATATGTTCACGCAGCTGATGCTGTCTACCACCAGCTATGTAGCAGCAATTTCCGAACAGGAAGAAATATTCCCTTACAGTATAACATTGGAGCAGAAAGTAGCTCAAAGAAAGCTAAGACCCAAGGACGACCTGTAGTCACGGTGAAGAGCACTGCTTTTTCTAAAGTAATAGCATTTCTAGAGGAAAACGACGTTGAACAGCCCACTATTGACGACCTTGTCGGAAAGATGGAGGAGTTTCTTGAAGGTGAAGAGGATGAAGCATACAGTTCAGTATACATGAAGAAAAAACTAGAAGAACATTTTGGAGAGACAATATTAATCACAACTATTCGACAAAGGCCAAATGTTGTCACTTTTCATCAGAACGTCGCGTCAATAGTGAATGATTTTTATGAGAAACCAAGAAGCGAAGATACCAATGTAGAAAGGTCCAAAATTGTAGAGGCGGCAGCTAAGTTCATAAAGAATGAAATTAAGAGAGTGGATTGTTCAAGCGAGCATTTCCTAACTAGCTCTGAAATGTCGTCAGTTGAAAAGGCATTAGATTTTCTCCCCGCATTGCTCCAGGCATTTCTCGAGGTATTGGTGACTGAAAAGGATATGCAGTTAAAAATTGCGTCCCTTGGTCAATCAATTATGCAAGCCGCACGGCCCAGAGCCCTGATAGCCCCGCTTCAGCTTGGACTTGGAGTGCAGATGCACCACCAATTCGGCTCAAAGTTTGTAATTGACTCCTTAAATTCACATGGATTTTGTTGTTCTTACAACACTGTTCAAAAGTATGGACGAAGTGCAGCAGTGGCCCAAGGGATAGATATACCAGGATGGGTCCCGGGTCGTTTTATGCAATATTCCGCCGACAACGTTGACCACAACATCAGAACCCTCGAAGGCGAGGGAACCTTTCATGGGATAGGGATAATCGCTTCCATATCCCCAGGAACGAAGACCAGCACTTTGATTCCGCGCAAACAGGTGACATCAGAAGAAATAGCTAAATCTGGGCGTATAGCTATTCGCGTGTATAATGGGCCATGTGAAGATGCTTCCAGGTTGTTGTTCAAGGGGTTAAAGAACTTTTAAGTTAAAAATGTAAAGGATAGCACTGCAAATTTCGATCTGTTATGGAAACTGACACTGCCACTTCTATGCAATCCTAAGCCTGGTTGGAACGGTATGATGCAGAACATATGTATTGGAACGCATCCTGGACAATCTATAATCATGTTCCTTCCAATGATTGACATGGACCCCACAGATATTACTTGCATATACTCCACACTTTCCTTTATCTGCGATCAAGCATCCCGCTACGAAGTCTCACCAATAGTCACATTTGACCAGCCCCTCTATTGGAAAGCCCTCACGATAACACAGCAGGAAGCAGAAGATAGCAAGTTGAAGTCTGTTGTTCTGATTTTAGGGGGTCTACACACACAGATGAGCTTCCTCGGATGCATTGGCTATATAATGGCGGGTTCTGGAATTGAAGATATTTTAGAGTTGGTCTACGCGAAGAATACTACCATTCATATGCTCAGCGGGAAGGCCATAGCACGAGCAATTAGAGGACATTTCCTGGTGGATGAAGCACTGAATTCATTGATAGCCTGCAAAGCACTCGGTCTACCTGCACCATTTGAAAGGACAGATCAAGATGACGAGGAAGACGAAGAAGCGCAACCACCGCAACAGCCAGCAACGGACATCGATCTAGAACTCCTGAAGCAGCTGTGTAAAAAGTCTTTGGAAACCCCTCAAACATCTGGCCAGGATACATCTTCCAGTTGCCTTGACTCGACAAATTATAAGAAGATCGAGGAAACGAAAGCATCTTTGTCGGGTCAGCGTACTGCTGTTTTATGGCTAGAGTACATGAAGATGGTCGACATTTTAAGGAAGTTTATCAAAGGAGAAAGAACCGGGAACTGGAAACTGCACCTCCAGGCTGTTTATGAAATGTTACCATATTTTGCAGCAGCGGGACATAACCAATACGCAAAATCGGCTTATTTCTACCTTCAAATCATGCAGAACCTCGAAACCTCACATCCATCTGTATACAAAAAGTTCTTGGATGGCCTGCACGTTGTGCGTCGAAGTGATCGTTTCTGGGGAGGTTTATCAACCGACTTTATTATCGAACAGGTAAGGTATTATGTATATAAGATCTTTTAAAATGTTGCATTATTTTCCATAGTATAACCTTTGGCTGGGGATATTAAAAACGATAAGTTAAGAAAGGCATTATAATGTTTAAAAATATGCTACTGTTATAGTTTTGTAACCCTTCTATTTGGTTACTAGGTGCTTATGAGGAGTATGAAGACAAGTGGTGGTCTTACTAGAGGAAGAGGGATGAGTGAAACTCAACGTTTGACTTGGGTCATGTCAATGCCAGCCTGCGCAGATATAAATCAGTCAATGCAAAATCTTACCGGAAGTTCTTTCCATACAAGCGACCAACATACCAGTAGTGGACCTCATAAGGAAGCTACCCGCGCAAGAATGGAACGCGACCACAGCGACCTTCAGAAGATAGTTGGTTTCTTCACCCAAAGAGACCCGTTCTGCGCAGACCCGTCATTGCGAAACATTGCAACTGGTGTCGTAACCGAAGACGGGGTGAATTGCGAGAAGGCAAAAGAAGTGGGCGACTCGATAATCAAGAAAATGGCGGGTAAATATGTAGATGAACACTCATTTCAGAAGAAATATCAGGTGAAAACCCTTGCATGCAAAACATCCGTTCACCTCAAAGATGGCAGCATTCAAATTGACCCACAGCTGCTTTTCCAAAGGCTCAGTGTGTTGGCGACAAGCGGCCAGTATGACAACCCTGGTTCATTTTTTGAATATGAAATGTCTAGCTACCCTGCAGCGTTGTTTGACACTTCTTTGCTACTGAGAAAAGCTGACAAGCTTGCAAACTCCAAGCCTCAGAGAAGCCCACTATGTTCTTGATGGCGGCGCTCTTATCCACCGAGTAACTTGGCCACGTGGTACAACCTACGACGACGTGTGCTCACTCTATGTCCAGTACATCCAGAGGAGGTACGGATCGCCCACGGCTGTTTTTGATGGGTATGGAAATGGTCCCAGCACGAAGGACTGCACGCACGAGAGACGGGGAAGTTCGTGCTCGCCACCTGTGTTATTCCATGCAGAGTGACATGATAGTATCATTGAAGAAGAAATTAAAGATTTCCTAGAAAATGAGGAAAACAAACAAAAGTTCATCAATCTCTTGTCAGAGAAGCTCCTGAACGCTGGCTGCAATGTAATCCAGGCTCCTGATGATGCTGACCTCCTGATTGTTAAAACCGCGGTCGAATCAGCAAAGTCCAACACCACAGTCTTAGTTGGGGATGACACTGACCTTCTAGTCCTTATGATTTACCATGGTGACATCGATGGTAAAGACCTCTTCTTCAGACCGGAGCCCAGACAACGCAGCAAGACCAGCAGGGTGTGGAATGTGAGGGAAACAAAGTCAGCATTATGTCCTGATATCTGCAGCAACATTCTCTTCATACATGCCCTGCTATAGGATGCGACACAACATCGCGCATTCATGGTCTTGGGAAGGCGACCGGACTGAAGAAGTTCAAGGCAAGTGCGAATTTCAAAGACCAGGCAAGATTGTTCTCCGGGGATGCAAATGCTGTTAGCAAAGAGGACGTGATTGCAGCAGGAGAAAGGGCACTGGTGTGTCTGTACAGCGGCGAAAAAGATGAGAGCTTAAATACGCTACGTTATTCGCGATTTTGCCAGAAAGTTTCAACGGGCAATGCTGTTTTGCAGCCAGAGAATCTTCCACCAACATCAGCTGCTGCCAGTTACCACAGCCAGCGAGTGTTCCTCCAAGTCCAACAATGGAAAGGCATAGATTTGCCACCTCTCGAATGGGGCTGGCAGCTGAAAAATGGAAAATTCACCCCAGAGCGCACCAGTTTGCCTCCAGCACACGCCTCTATACTGGAGATGATTCGTTGTGGCTGCAAGGGTGACTGCAGGAACAACAGATGCTCTTGTCGGAAGAACAACTTGAAGTGCTCTGCAGCATGTAGCGGGTGCAAAGGAGTTAACTGCACAAACGCACCAGAGTCTGATCTGACCGAGGAAGAGGATTTATTAGAAACCATTGAAGTATAATCTTTGACCCGTTTTGATGAATATTTAGCTGAATAGCGCGAAGCTTTAATGAATCCAGGACATCCAACATTTAAAGAGAATAAAGTTAACCATACTTGTATGATAAAAAGGCTTTTAAGTATAAAGTAGCAGTAAATATGAAACAACAGTAAGAATTTTGCGGTATTTTATTATTTCTTGGGTTGGGCTCCCTGTGGTTAGTCTACAATAGTAAAATTATCTACTAAAAATCTACATAGTAGCCATTAATTGTATCCCGAATGAAATCCAAGCGAATTCAGCGCCTCTAGGTTTAGTTACACGAAGAAAAAACTTTAAATTGTTCAATTTATGCGTTTTTTCTATAGTGCGATACGCGGGAACCCTGTGGTAAAATAGCAAAAATAAATAATTCCGAATTTCAAGGTGTTCCGACCATGGAATATTGTGGAACTTTTGATATGTTAAAAAGGTCATTTAGATGCTTCATATTTCGCTGAAAAAGCTTTTGTTGCAATTAGTTTGAACTTAATTCATAGTTGACTGGACTAATTGCCCATAGCAATGTCTAGTTCATTTTCAATCAAACAATTTTTTTATATTTTGTCTGAATATTGTTCACTTTTTGTGTTGAATGTTTCGCGAGATTAGCCTGCGTAGCTGGCCCTTTACGCAGGCTACGCGAGATCGACAGGGGGTCTTTATATGATTGACGTTTATCTACCGCGCATGCGCTGAATCTTTGAGTTCTTGGAAATGACACAGCATGACGTGAGTTCAGTGCAGACCAATGTTGAGGTGAGTAACTTGAATCTTGTTACAAGACTTTCTTCTTCAAAGAAATGTTGCTGTAAGTCATTACAAACTGTAAGTACGCCTTGGAAATACTGGTTTATACATTCATTTCTGATCTTCTTTTCTATTAACTTCTTCGCGGTAGAATATAGCGCGATCAGTGTTGAAGGGACGATCGATGCTCGAATCGCAAAAATTGATCTGAAAGTTATTTCTCTGAAGAAGATTGAAAGCTGAAATTGTTAACAGATACATACTAAAGTAACATAGAATATTGTATTGTATTTCTTTTAATTAATACTTTAATAGACGTTTTCTTGTCTTAGAATTCCGTTTGTTCGTCTTGATCTCCTTCAGCTTGTTCAGCTCTTTAATTGAGTCACGGGGCGTGAACAAGAATGTGATCGTTAATCTCTATTATTAAACTTCAGATGCAAAACTCAGTATGTAAATGAAAGTAAAGAAGATGCCAAGCAATGGAAGATTTTGAACGTTGTAGCTAATGATATGAGTAAGTTATCAATCTTTGCATAATTAGCTTGGTAATTCTCGGAACCTTGGAATAAATTAATGTGCTACTTCCGCTTTATGAATCATGCATAAATTACTTGATTATTAATTAGCCTTATATGGTCGTCATTTCCGGTGTGGGTTTGCTCCTATCTCTGTGTAATGATCATTTATGATGTACTTGCATATAGTCTTATTTATTATACTGTATTATGCATGGGGAGCCCCGGACCGTTTATTTTTGTTTTGCGAGGACAAAAAAGGTGACCAAACTACATATTTGCGGTAAGAATCCTCACCAGGGGAGCCTCACGGTGTTACATATTATTACCTGATTCCTGAGCTTAGAATACTCTTGTGTTGGTATACGGTGACAGATATTGCGCTGAGTTTTAAAATAACTTTCGTGTTTGATCTACATGTATAACTGACTTCATTTATTATCAGAATTTCTTTATATATACATGTACATATTACGTATGTAACAACGTAAAGTCGAGACGACATTAAATTAACAATTTCTTTTGAAATTCATCTAAAGTCATTCATGTAAACAAGCTTTTACAATTGTAATGATTACATTTTTGTCCGAATTGGCTATACACCATTCACCACATCTTTATTACAAAGAGCACTGATCAGTTTTATTTTTATCCACATCATTCCCGGTTATATCTGTTTTAGTGACACCCCTTACTTGTACATTGTACTTGTCATCTACGCCCGTTCACGTGCATTTTAATATCCAATCGCCTTCCACTTCGTGTTGACCTTTGCCATCCGTGTTGCGTCAACTCTCACGTACGTACTATCATTTCACCCTTCGTTATCAGCCGGAGAGCACTCTATCTGCCGCTAAGTTCTCTCTTTATCGTATTGATATCATACCAATTAACCCACCTCCCTTTATCCAGCATTTCACGCTGGTATTTACTGGCGTTCTGGAATAGCTAGTCGATTATCAAAACCAATATGTGATTTCACTGTCATTAATCATGAATCAGTTGTGAGGGTTATGTTATATATGCTTCAATGCAATTAACCAACAGAATATCAGGCGAGCCACCCAAACATTCTTCCTTGCCATCAGGCATGCCGGCACATGCAAAGGGGTTTCGCATCAATATGTGATTTCAGTTGTGAGGATTATATGCTTCAACCAAGAGAATATCAGGCGAGCCACCTGAATATATTCTTCCTTGCCATCAGGCGTGCCGCCACATGCAAAGGGGTTTCGCATCTAGTGTCATCAAAATATACGAAAATATCTTAAAATACAGTTGCCAGCATCGATTATTATACATTATAGATAATCATAGTACCATTATAATCACCATTATTATTATTATTGTTATTATTATTATATTTACTTAATGTGATATTTTATGGAAATACCTTCTTTCTCAATGTGAGTACATCGATCTTCTTGATGTTTTTCTCTGTTAAATCTGTGGAGTGAGAGTAGAGCCAAATATACGGTATTTCTAGATTTGCTGGGATTTTGGCACCCGGACTCAAGAACCATTTGGCGGGAACCGTCTCGTCCATCGGCTTGATATATTTCATTTCAAGATGTATTTGTTTTTAAAAGACAAAAAATGTGCTTCTAGTGAACAATCTTGGTTCCATATGCCACACAAGTCTGAATATAGCGCGTACTGTAATAGACATTTCGGAAATCCATAAAGACTACACGATACAACATGACTATATATACTCGGCGACTTGCGAAGGAATGATCGAACAAGCAAAGTTTTGATTCTGGCACCTAACTAATTCCATGTCCATATAAATAATTATCCCATTAAGAATTGACAGTACAGTAGCTGATCTGTACTGCTTCGTCGTCAGAAAGAAATTATTGACGTACACGTTGATACATTGTAGCTATGATCAATCATTAGCATGCCTGCTATTCGGCTGATTATAAGCCAATATACACCTCTACCACCGCAACTACCTACCCTGCTGGGACAAAAAAGAATGGTACGGGGCTCCTCATGTAATACAGGGACACAGTATTCCATCACCTGCAGTTCATTGGTCAAAAGAAAGGCAAATAACATAGTTTTGATATGTGGGTGTGCATTTGGTCACTCATGACGATATGAAGTCTACTGTTCCTTTTGGAGTGATTGCATGTATGACTGGGCTCTTAATGTTTTGTTTTACTTCATAACTTTTTTAATAGACCTTTTGGGATGCCCAGGGTGCAATATGCAAGCCAGTATATAACCATTTGGCCATGAAAAACTACGAAAACCTAATTTAAAGCAATGAATTTGTGCAAATTAAATTGCCCTATACCACTATGACGTCAAATCAAAACAATCTATTGTTTAACCGCTAAGGATCATGGTCGCTAGAGGGGGACAAAACAGCAACAACACAAAGGATTTCCCAAATAAATGTATTTTACAGATGGTTTGAAAGCGATAAAAGTCACCAAACACAGTAAATATTGTGGGAAAAGCATCAATGAACATAATATCTGGAAACTAGCAAATTTGAAATCTAGCGAACCTCGGCAGAGCAGATTTAGTTCAAATTTCTATTGTTCTTCACGATTCTGTCCCCCTCATAAATAAGCCGTTACGTCATAGTGGTATAGGGCAATTATACTACAATACACAACACATGTAGATAGTAAGTCATACAACACCATGGTTAGAGTGAAATAGAAAATTAATATATTGACACGACTCCACACTGTACAGTTTTTTGGGTCATTTGCACCCTGAGCATTCAATAATCATTTTTAGCCAAAACAATAGAATCCAAAATGGCCGCTGTGTAAGTAAAAAGGAATATTTTTAAAATGTGTTAATTGCTTTATTAATTTATTCAAATTCTTTAATTTGATGCATTCATTTAAAGGCAACTTTGGGCTCATCCAGCCCACACTTATACAGCAGATCAAGAAGATATTGGACCAGTATTCTGATGATGGCCAGACACTTAAGGTATACATTCTGTATATATACTGTACATTAAATAGTGAGAACCAATAATTACTTTGTTGGGTCAATCATCTTGATATGTTAGATTTATTGGCATGGGTGGGGTGGTACTCTAACATGTTAGTGGGAACCAATAACAGGGCATCTGACAGGTTGCGGGGAAAAAAGTAAAATTGTGCGGGATTTTGGACGTAAATTGTGCGGGGATAAACATCGATTGTGCGGGAAATTGTGCGGGATTGTGCAATATTTTAAGGTTTCGGTACACATTTCTCCCAGAAAATTGACCCCAAAATGTCCAGATCGCTTTAATTTGAAGGAACAGATATCAGAGAAGGTACTATTTTGATTGATTTCTTTCAAACTCGCAAAATCGAGCCAAAAACAAACCTCAAATTTACACTCAGCTCCAGAGCGAAACGATCATTGACGCGAATGGAACGCCTTGGCATTTTTTACAAACTAGAGCCCAGGCCTGCGCAAGCTACAGAATGGAACGCCTTGTCGTTTTTTTACATCTGCTCGAGCCGTTCGAACAAAACAAGGGATTTCTGGACATGTTTTCCAAGTTAAATGGCGTAAAAATATCCATAAATTTGTCCCAAAACCATAGTGATCAAGAGGAATGTCTGCTTTAATGAAAATGTTCTACAAATTGTGCGGTATTTTGCAGATTTTGAGGAATTGTGCGGGTTTGAGGAATTGTGCGGGATTGTGCGGGTTTGACCTAATTGTGCGGATCCGCAACCGTGCAACCTGTCAGATGCCCTGCAATAATTTCTTTGGTGGGTCAATCATCTTGATATGTTAGATTTATTGGCATGGGTGGGTGGTACTCTAACATGTTAGTGGGAACCAATAATAAATTACCTTGGTGGGTCAATCATCTTGATATGTTAGATTTATTGGCATGGGTGGGGTGGTACTCTAACATATTAGTGGGAACCAATAATTACCTTGGTGGGTCAATCATCTTGATATGTTAGATTTATTGGCATGGGTGGGGTGGTACTCTAGCATGTTAGTGGGAACCAATAATTACTTTGGTGGATCAATCATCTTGAAATGTTAGATTTATTGGCATGGGTGGGGTGGTACTCTAACATGTTAGTGGGAACCAATAATTACTTTGGTGGGTCAATCATCTTGATATGTTAGATTTATTGGCATGGGTGGGGTGGTACTCTAACATGTTAGTGGGAACAAATAATTACATTGGTGGGTGAATCATCTTGATATGTTAGATTTATTGGCATGGGTGGGGTGGTACTCTAACATGTTAGTGGGAACCAATAATTACTTTGGTGGGTCAATCATCTTGATATGTTAGATTTATTGGCATGGGTGGGGTGGTACTCTAACATGTTAGTGGGAACCAATAAATACTTTGGTGGGTGAATCATCTTGATATGTTAGATTTATTGGCATGGGTGGGGTGGTACTCTAACATGTTAGTGGGAACCAATAATCACTTTGGTGGGTCAATCATCTTGATATGTTAGATTTATTGGCATGGGTGGGGTGATACTCTAACATGTTGGTGGGAACCAAAAAATACTTTGGTGGGTCAATCATCTTGATATGTTAGATTTATTGGCATGGGTGGGGTGGTACTCTAACATGTTATAGTGGGAACCAATAATTACTTTGGTGGGTCAATCATCTTGATATGTTAGATTTATTGGCATGGGTGGGGTGATACTCTAACATGTTAGTGGGAACCAATAAATACTTTGGTGGGTCAATCATCTTGATATGTTAGATTTATTGGCATGGGTGGGGTGGTACTCTAACATGTTAGTGGGAACCAATAATTACTTTGGTGGGTCAATCATCTTGATATGTTAGATTTATTGGCATGGGTGGGGTGATACTCTAACATGTTAGTGGGAACCAAAAAATACTTTGGTGGGTCAATCATCTTGATATGTTAGATTTATTGGCATGGGTGGGGTGGTACTCTAACATGTTAGTGGGAACCAATAATTACTTTGGTGGGTCAATCATCTTGATATGTTAGATTTATTGGCATGGGTGGGGTGATACTCTAACATGTTAGTGGGAACCAATAAATACTTTGGTGGGTCAATCATCTTGATATGTTAGATTTATTGGCATGGGTGGGGTGGTACTCTAACATGTTAGTGGGAACCAATAAATACTTTGGTGGGTCAATCATCTTGTTATGTTAGATTTATTGGCATGGGTGGGGTGGTACTCTAACATGTTAGTGGGAACCAATAATTACTTTGGTGGGTCAATCATCTTGATATGTTAGATTTATTGGCATGGGTGGGGTGATACTCTAACATGTTAGTGGTAACCAATAATTACTTTGGTGGGTCAATCATCTTGATATGTTAGATTTATTGGCATGGGTGGGGTGGTACTCTAGCATGTTAGTGGGAACCAATAATTACTTTGGTGGGTCAATCATCTTGATATGTTAGATTTATTGGCATGGGTGGGGTGGTACTCTAACATGTTAGTGGTAACCAATAATTACTTTGGTGGGTCAATCATCTTGATATGTTAGATTTGTTGGCATGGGTGGAGTGGTACTCTAACATGTTAGTGGTAACCAATAATTACTTTGGTGGGTCAATCATCTTGATATGTTAGATTTATTGGCATGGGTGGGGTGGTACTCTAACATGTTAGTGGGAACCAATAATTACTTTGGTTGGTGAATCATCTTGATATGTTAGATTTGTTGGCATGGGTGGAGTGGTACTCTAACATGTTAGTGGTAACCAATAATTACTTATGTGGGTCAATCATCTTGATATGTTAGATTTATTGGCATGGGTGGGGTGGTACTCTAACATGTTAGTGGGAACCAATAATTACTTTGGTGGGTCAATCATCTTGATATGTTAGATTTATTGGCATGGTGATACTCTAACATGTTTGGTGGTAACCAATAATTACTTTGGTGGGTCAATCATCTTGATATGTTAGATTTATTCGCGTGGGTGGGGTGGTACTCTAACATGTTAGTGGGAACCAATAATTACTTTGGTGGGTCAATCATCTTGATATGTTAGATTTATTGGCATGGGTGGGATGGTACTCTAACATGTCAGTGGGAACCAATAATTACTTTGGTGGGTCAATCATCTTGATATGTTAGATTTATTGGCATGGGTGTGGTGGTACTCTAGCATGTTAGTGGGAACCAAAAATTACTTTGGTGGGTCAATCATCTTGATATGTTAGATTCATTGGCATGGGTGGGGTGGTACTCTAACATGTTAGTGGGAACCAATAATTACTTTGGTGGGTCAATCATCTTGATATGTTAGATTTATTGGTATTGGTGGGGTGGTATTCTAACATGTTAGTGGGAGCCAATAATTACTTTGGTGGGTCAATCATCTTGATATGTTAGATTTATTGGCATGGGTGGGATGGTACTCTAACATGTTAGTGGGAACCAATAATTACTTTGGTGGGTCAATCATCTTGATATGTTAGATTTATTGGCATGGTTGGGGTGGTACTCTAACATGTTAGTGGGAACCAATAATTACTTTGGTGGGTCAATCATCTTGATATGTTAGATTTATTGGCATGGGTGGGGTGGTACTCTAACATGTTAGTGGGAACCAATAATTACCTTGGTGGGTCAATCAATCATCTTGATATGTTAGATTTATTGGCATGGGTGTGGTGGTACTCTAACATGTTAGTGGGAACCAATAATTTCTTTGGTGGGTCAATCATCTTGATATGTTAGATTTATTGGCGTGGGTGGGGTGGTACTCTAACATGTTAGTGGGAACCAATAATTACTTTGGTGGGTCAATCATCTTGATATGTTAGATTATTGGCATGGGTGGGGTGATACTCTAACATGTTAGTGGGAACCAAAAAATACTTTGGTGGGTCAATCATCTTGATATGTTAGATTTATTGGCATGGGTGGGGTGGTACTCTAACATGTTAGTGGGAACCAATAATTACCTTGGTGGGTCAATAATCTTGATACGTTAGATTTATTGGCATGGGTGGGGTGATACTCTAACATGTTAGTGGGAACCAATAATTACTTGGTGGGTCAATCATCTTGATATGTTAGATTTATTGGCATGGGTGGGGTGGTACTCTAACATATTAGTGGGAACCAATAATTACTTTGGTGGGTCAATCATCTTGATATGTTAGATTTATTGGCATGGGTGGGGTGATACTCTAACATGTTAGTGGGAACCAATAAATACTTTGGTGGGTCAATCATCTTGATATGTTAGATTTATTCGCGTGGGTGGGGTGGTACTCTAACATGTTAGTGGGAACCAATAATTACTTTGGTGGGTCAATCATCTTGATATGTTAGATTTATTCGCGTGGGTGGGGTGGTACTCTAGCATGTTAGTGGGAACCAATAATTACTTTGGTGGGTCAATAATCTTGATATGTTAGATTTATTGGCATGGGTGGGGTGGTACTCTAACATGTTAGTGGGAACCAATAATTACTTTGGTGGGTCAATCATCTTGATATGTTAGATTTATTGGCGTGGGTGGGGTGGTACTCTAACATGTTAGTGGGAACCAATAAATACTTTGGTGGGTCAATCATCTTGATATGTTAGATTTATTGGCATGGGTGGGGTGGTACTCTAACATGTTAGTGGTAACCAATAATTACTTTGGTGGGTCAATCATCTTGATAAGTTAGATTTATTGGCATGGGTGGGGTGGTACTCTAACATGTCAGTGGGAACCAATAATTACTTTGGTGGGTCAATCATCTTGATATGTTAGATTTATTGGCATGGGTGTGGTGGTGGTACTCTAGCATGTTAGTGGGAACCAAAAATTACTTTGGTGGGTCAATCATCTTGATATGTTAGATTCATTGGCATGGGTGGGGTGGTACTCTAACATGTTAGTGGGAACCAATATTTACTTTGGTGGGTCAATCATCTTGATATGTTAGATTTATTGGTATTGGTGGGGTGGTATTCTAACATGTTAGTGGGAGCCAATAATTACTTTGGTGGGTCAATCATCTTGATATGTTAGATTTATTGGCATGGGTGGGATGGTACTCTAACATGTTAGTGGGAACCAATAATTACTTTGGTGGGTCAATCATCTTGATATGTTAGATTTATTGGCATGGTTGGGGTGGTACTCTATCATGTTATTGGGAACCAATAATTACCTTGGTGGGTCAATAATCTTGATATGTTAGATTTATTGGCATGGGTGTGGTGGTACTCTAACATGTTAGTGGGAACCAATAATTTCTTTGGTGGGTCAATCATCTTGATATGTTAGATTTATTGGCGTGGGTGGGGTGGTACTCTAACATGTTAGTGGGAACCAATAATTACTTTGGTGGGTCAATCATCTTGATATGTTAGATTTATTGGCATGGGTGGGGTGATACTCTAACATGTTAGTGGGAACCAAAAAATACTTTGGTGGGTCAATCATCTTGATATGTTAGATTTATTGGCATGGGTGGGGTGGTACTCTAACATGTTAGTGGGAACCAATAATTACCTTGGTGGGTCAATAATCTTGATACGTTAGATTTATTGGCATGGGTGGGGTGATACTCTAACATGTTAGTGGGAACCAATAATTACTTTGGTGGGTCAATCATCTTGATATGTTAGATTTATTGGCATGGGTGGGGTGGTACTCTAACATATTAGTGGGAACCAATAATTACTTTGGTGGGTCAATCATCTTGATATGTTAGATTTATTGGCATGGGTGGGGTGATACTCTAACATGTTAGTGGGAACCAATAAATACTTTGGTGGGTCAATCATCTTGATATGTTAGATTTATTCGCGTGGGTGGGGTGGTACTCTAACATGTTAGTGGGAACCAATAATTACTTTGGTGGGTCAATCATCTTGATATGTTAGATTTATTCGCGTGGGTGGGGTGGTACTCTAGCATGTTAGTGGGAACCAATAATTACTTTGGTGGGTCAATAATCTTGATATGTTAGATTTATTGGCATGGGTGGGGTGGTACTCTAACATGTTAGTGGGAACCAATAATTACTTTGGTGGGTCAATCATCTTGATATGTTAGATTTATTGGCGTGGGTGGGGTGGTACTCTAACATGTTAGTGGGAACCAATAAATACTTTGGTGGGTCAATCATCTTGATATGTTAGATTTATTGGCATGGGTGGGGTGGTACTCTAACATGTTAGTGGTAACCAATAATTACTTTGGTGGGTCAATCATCTTGATAAGTTAGATTTATTGGCATGGGTGGGGTGGTACTCTAACATGTCAGTGGGAACCAATAATTACTTTGGTGGGTCAATCATCTTGATATGTTAGATTTATTGGCATGGGTGTGGTGGTACTCTAGCATGTTAGTGGGAACCAAAAATTACTTTGGTGGGTCAATCATCTTGATATGTTAGATTCATTGGCATGGGTGGGGTGGTACTCTAACATGTTAGTGGGAACCAATATTTACTTTGGTGGGTCAATCATCTTGATATGTTAGATTTATTGGTATTGGTGGGGTGGTATTCTAACATGTTAGTGGGAGCCAATAATTACTTTGGTGGGTCAATCATCTTGATATGTTAGATTTATTGGCATGGGTGGGATGGTACTCTAACATGTTAGTGGGAACCAATAATTACTTTTTGGTGGGTCAATCATCTTGATATGTTAGATTTATTGGCATGGTTGGGGTGGTACTCTATCATGTTATTGGGAACCAATAATTACTTTGGTGGGTCAATCATGTTGATATGTTAGATTTATTGGCATGGGTGGGGTGGTACTCTAACATGTTAGTGGGAACCAATAATTACTTTGGTGGGTCAATCATCTTGATATGTTAGATTCATTGGCATGGGTGGGGTGGTACTCTAACATGTTAGTGGGAACCAATAATTACTTTGGTGGGTCTATCATCTTGATATGTTAGATTCATTGGCATGGGTGGGGTGGTACTCTAACATGTTAGTGGGAACCAATAATTACTTTGGTGGGTCAATCATCTTGATATGTTAGATTTATTGGCATGGGTGGGGTGGTACTCTAACATGTTAGTGGGAACCAATAATTACTTTGGTGGGTCAATCATACTGATATTTTAGATTTATTGGCATGGGTGGGGTGGTACTCTAACATGTTAGTGGGAACCAATAATTTCTTTGGTGGGTCAATCATCTTGATATGTTAGATTTATTGGCGTGGGTGGGGTGGTACTCTAACATGTTAGTGGGAACCAATAATTACTTTGGTGGGTCAATCATCTTGATATGTTAGATTTATTGGCATGGGTGGGGTGATACTCTAACATGTTAGTGGGAACCAAAAAATACTTTGGTGGGTCAATCATCTTGATATGTTAGATTTATTGGCATGGGTGGGGTGGTACTCTAACATGTTAGTGGGAACCAATAATTACCTTGGTGGGTCAATAATCTTGATACGTTAGATTTATTGGCATGGGTGGGGTGATACTCTAACATGTTAGTGGGAACCAATAATTACTTTGGTGGGTCAATCATCTTGATATGTTAGATTTATTGGCATGGGTGGGGTGGTACTCTAACATATTAGTGGGAACCAATAATTACTTTGGTGGGTCAATCATCTTGATATGTTAGATTTATTGGCATGGGTGGGGTGATTACTCTAACATGTTAGTGGGAACCAATAAATACTTTGGTGGGTCAATCATCTTGATATGTTAGATTTATTCGCGTGGGTGGGGTGGTACTCTAACATGTTAGTGGGAACCAATAATTACTTTGGTGGGTCAATCATCTTGATATGTTAGATTTATTCGCGTGGGTGGGGTGGTACTCTAGCATGTTAGTGGGAACCAATAATTACTTTGGTGGGTCAATAATCTTGATATGTTAGATTTATTGGCATGGGTGGGGTGGTACTCTAACATGTTAGTGGGAACCAATAATTACTTTGGTGGGTCAATCATCTTGATATGTTAGATTTATTGGCGTGGGTGGGGTGGTACTCTAACATGTTAGTGGGAACCAATAAATACTTTGGTGGGTCAATCATCTTGATATGTTAGATTTATTGGCATGGGTGGGGTGGTACTCTAACATGTTAGTGGTAACCAATAATTACTTTGGTGGGTCAATCATCTTGATAAGTTAGATTTATTGGCATGGGTGGGGTGGTACTCTAACATGTCAGTGGGAACCAATAATTACTTTGGTGGGTCAATCATCTTGATATGTTAGATTTATTGGCATGGGTGTGGTGGTACTCTAGCATGTTAGTGGGAACCAAAAATTACTTTGGTGGGTCAATCATCTTGATATGTTAGATTCATTGGCATGGGTGGGGTGGTACTCTAACATGTTAGTGGGAACCAATATTTACTTTGGTGGGTCAATCATCTTGATATGTTAGATTTATTGGTATTGGTGGGGTGGTATTCTAACATGTTAGTGGGAGCCAATAATTACTTTGGTGGGTCAATCATCTTGATATGTTAGATTTATTGGCATGGGTGGGATGGTACTCTAACATGTTAGTGGGAACCAATAATTACTTTGGTGGGTCAATCATCTTGATATGTTAGATTTATTGGCATGGTTGGGGTGGTACTGTATCATGTTATTGGGAACCAATAATTACTTTGGTGGGTCAATCATGTTGATATGTTAGATTTATTGGCATGGGTGGGGTGGTACTCTAACATGTTAGTGGGAACCAATAATTACTTTGGTGGGTCAATCATCTTGATATGTTAGATTCATTGGCATGGGTGGGGTGGTACTCTAACATGTTAGTGGGAACCAATAATTACTTTGGTGGGTCTATCATCTTGATATGTTAGATTCATTGGCATGGGTGGGGTGGTACTCTAACATGTTAGTGGGAACCAATAATTACTTTGGTGGGTCAATCATCTTGATATGTTAGATTTATTGGCATGGGTGGGGTGGTACTCTAACATGTTAGTGGGAACCAATAATTACTTTGGTGGGTCAATCATACTGATATTTTAGATTTATTGGCATGGGTGGGGTGGTACTCTAACATGTTAGTGGGAACCAATAATTACTTTGGTGGGTCAATCATACTGATATTTTAGATTTATTGGCATGGGTGGGGTGGTACTCTAACATGTTAGTGGGAACCAATAATTACTTTGGTGGGTCAATCATACTGATATTTTAGATTTATTGGCATGGGTGGGGTGGTACTCTAACATGTTAGTGGGAACCAATAATTACTTTGGTGGGTCAATCATCTTGAAATGTTAGATTTATTGGCATGGGTGGTGTGGTACTCTAATATGTTAGTGGGAACCAATAATTACTTTGGTGGGTCAATCATCTTGATATGTTAGATTTATTGGCATGGGTGGGGTGGTACTCTAACATGTTAGTGGGAACCAATAATTACTTTGGTGGGTCAATCATATTGATATGTTATATTCATTGGCATGGTTGGGGTGGTACTCTATCATGTTATTGGGAACCAAAAATTACTTTGGTGGGTCAATCATCTTGATATGTTAGATTTATTGGCATGGGTGTGGTGGTACTCTAGCATGTTAGTGGGAACCAAAAATTACTTTGGTGGGTCAATCATCTTGATATGTTAGATTCATTGGCATGGGTGGGGTGGTACTCTAACATGTTAGTGGGAACCAATATTTACTTTGGTGGGTCAATCATCTTGATATGTTAGATTTATTGGTATTGGTGGGGTGGTATTCTAACATGTTAGTGGGAGCCAATAATTACTTTGGTGGGTCAATCATCTTGATATGTTAGATTTATTGGCATGGGTGGGATGGTACTCTAACATGTTAGTGGGAACCAATAATTACTTTGGTGGGTCAATCATCTTGATATGTTAGATTTATTGGCATGGTTGGGGTGGTACTCTATCATGTTATTGGGAACCAATAATTACTTTGGTGGGTCAATCATGTTGATATGTTAGATTTATTGGCATGGGTGGGGTGGTACTCTAACATGTTAGTGGGAACCAATAATTACTTTGGTGGGTCAATCATCTTGATATGTTAGATTCATTGGCATGGGTGGGGTGGTACTCTAACATGTTAGTGGGAACCAATAATTACTTTGGTGGGTCAATCATCTTGATATGTTAGATTCATTGGCATGGGTGGGGTGGTACTCTAACATGTTAGTGGGAACCAATAATTACTTTGGTGGGTCAATCATCTTGATATGTTAGATTTATTGGCATGGGTGGGGTGGTACTCTAACATGTTAGTGGGAACCAATAATTACTTTGGTGGGTCAATCATACTGATATTTTAGATTTATTGGCATGGGTGGGGTGGTACTCTAACATGTTAGTGGGAACCAATAATTACTTTGGTGGGTCAATCATACTGATATTTTAGATTTATTGGCATGGGTGGGGTGGTACTCTAACATGTTAGTGGGAACCAATAATTACTTTGGTGGGTCAATCATACTGATATTTTAGATTTATTGGCATGGGTGGGGTGGTACTCTAACATGTTAGTGGGAACCAATAATTACTTTGGTGGGTCAATCATACTGATATTTTAGATTTATTGGCATGGGTGGTGTGGTACTCTAATATGTTAGTGGGAACCAATAATTACTTTGGTGGGTCAATCATCTTGATATGTTAGATTTATTGGCTGGGGGTGGGGTGGTACTCTAACATGTTAGTGGGAACCAATAATTACTTTGGTGGGTCAATCATATTGATATGTTATATTCATTGGCATGGTTGGGGTGGTACTCTATCATGTTATTGGGAACCAATAATTACTTTGGTGGGTCAATCATCTTGATATGTTAGATTTATTGGCATGGGTGGGGTGGTACTCTAACATGTTAGTGGGAACCAATAATTACTTTGGTGGGTCAATCATATTGATATGTTATATTCATTGGCATGGTTGGGGTGGTACTCTATCATGTTATTGGGAACCAATAATTACTTTGGTGGGTCAATCATCTTGATATGTTAGATTTATTGGCATGGGTGGGGTGGTACTCTAACATGTTAGTGGGAACCAATAATTACTTTGGTGGGTCAATCATATTGATATGTTAGATTTATTGGCATGGGTGGGGTGGTACTCTAAAAAATGATAAACTTATGGAATTTCTATATAGTATTCTTGGTTTTCAATCAATCCCTTAATAATTAAGAGATAAAGGCACGGCGGCCATGTTGGTTGAACAAACAATAGACATGCACTAATGAGCAATCTTTGTTGAAGTTCAACCAAGATGGCCGCCGTTTTTTTTATTGCAAACCAGCAATATAGAATAATATATATAAAGTATATAGTACAGTACAGTATTTATTTACTTTAAACTTCAAGAATCATACATTCATTACGTGATCTGCAGTTCATTCATATCAAAGTAATGTTAATGTTATCCCATGATACAAAAGCACATTGATGCATTGTGAAATGCACTATTTAAGAACGTATTATTATTTTATATTATTATTACTATCGTTATTATTATTTTCATTATCATCAGCATCAGCATCATCATCACTATAATAATAATAATAATAATAATAATTATAATAATAATAATAATAATAATCAATTTATTATTAATATTATTTTATTTTTTTATTTATTTTTTATTTTTTTATTTTTACAATAACGAGTGATGATAAACTGCAGTAAGTTGGGATAATATAATCAGCAACTGTTTTGGTTTTAGGAACTCATTCAAAACGCAGAAGATGCTGGAGCCAAAGAAGTGGAATTTTTAATAGATCATCATTCATATGGCACAGATTAGCAAAGTTTCAGGTATTGATGATGACATCAGTGTAGGTACATCAGTATGGCTGTCCACAAGTTGCTCAAAATTGTTTAAAAAGATGCTCAAAATTTCTCAGAAAGTTGCTCAAAAGTTGCTCCAAAACTCTAGAAGTTACTCAAAAGTTGCTCCAAAATCGTAAAGTTGCGACAATGTTGTTTTTCGTATTTACGGGAGTCATGAATGATCGAGTTTGGAATCGAGTTCGAGTTCGAGTTCGAGTTACGGTTCGAGTTATAGTTCGAGTTATGGTGCGTCCTAGTCCGACCCTGGATCCCAGGGTTTATTCGTTCTTGACAAAACTTTTCGTGAATTCGTTGAAATTTACTTCGTGAACTGAAATTAATATATATCAGCACAGGGAAAACCCACAGTACTAGCCATGCTTTAAAATTATTCTACGCTCCGAACAAATCTCGAGTTTTAAGAGCGGATTGCTCTAAATACCACCTATGGGTGTGCAAGATAAAAATATCCGATTTTCCCATACTTTAATTGCCACAATAAAGGTACACACTGGTTCTATAAATATAAGTTTTAGGTCGTTTGGATTTGTATTTATTTTTTGGTGCGATTTTTTGTATTCACCGCTCAGAAGCCGGCAAAATCAAGCCAAAATTCCCATTTTCTCGAGAGCTTTCCTGTAAAGACGGAATATGTTCTGTCATAATTTAAACAATGGGGCATCAGTATCGTCCATCGTCAGCTAATTAGCGGTGTCAAATTTATACGTAACTCGAACCTGATTTTTTGACAGCTTTTCAAAATATATGCCTCGCGACGGGTTTTGTCACGCTCAAATGTGGCTCATTTTAAGAGTCACAAAAAGTAGTTTGGTACATGGATTTGACCACGAAAACTATTTTCTACGGGAGAATAATCATTAAAAGATTACCTTAGTCGAAAACTTTTTTTGGGGTAAATAAAATGCTGAATTTTGGGAGCGTTTCGCAAACGGGGCACTTGAGCAAATTAAGCGACCCTTGACCTCTTCATGTTGTCGAGGAAATAACAAATGGTAGTTCTAAAATGTTTGTTTCCTTGGTCGAAAACTACATTAAATTACTTTCTTAGAATGTATAAATGCAATGAAATAAACTGGTTGATTCTTACGTGGAGATTAACTGAAAACTGAGCCCGTTTGTGGAATTATGGCAGTTTATTTCAAAGTGCAGCTAAATGGACATTTCGAAGCTGTCTGGTTTAGTACCGAAATATCGGGTAGTAGCTTACATTGACACACAAACGTAAGCAAACACTGATGAAAAGCTGGTTATCTAAATCCTATGAGGTATTGCTTACCATGAAAGAGCTTTTCCTGGCCGGAAACCGCAATGTTAATCCGTTGTCAGTTACAAAAGACACAGGGTTCCCAAAATAAGGGACGTTTGTTTTTTAGCGTGTACAATATTTTCCCTGAGCTTAATTCTTCTGGTTAAAAGCCCTGTATACTTGACTACTAATAATAAATATATTTAACAAAAATAATGCACTTTTGAGGTCTTGAAAACCTGCTGAATGCAATCGCGTTCCGCTCGTGCATTAGTCTGCGTTCAATGCAGCTGGCCCTGCGGGAGGGGAGGGGAGGGGAAGGGATTGGAGAAGAGGAGGATGGGGAGGATGGGGATTCTCCCCTCTCCCACTAGCAGCTTTCAAGACCTCAGCATGCATTTATATCTTGTATAGAAGCACAGAGAGTCATCTTCTATTTGTTTTATAATATAATATTTAGAACAAGAGAAAGTAAAAGCCGTTTCTATTGGCTAAATGGCGAGGAATCTGGTGTGTTTTTGAATGGAAATTTTAGTTGAAGTACTCGTGCTATTGACGCTAGCGCTACCAGCACGACATCGAGCGTGTGACGTTTCACATTATAAAATCAATAGAATATGGCTTTCTGTGTCTATTTAACTAAAGATTCACTTCTCATCTCTTCAAATGCAGCTCCTCCGGCTCCGTGCATCTATATCGTAATATATAATAATTGGTATAAAACGCGCGCTTTGATTGGCCGAGGGCCGTGTGTTATTAGAGTACAGACACAGATGACGTTACAAAATCACTCCGATTCTCAAAATATTATATAGAACAAATAGATTTCATATTGCCGTGCGGCTACACTCTTGATGCACAGAAGACGTCAAAATACGGTGAGAACAACAGTCACACCACTTGACTTCTTTCGTAGTGTACTTTTTTTATTCTCAGCACATTTTGACGTCATATGTGTATCTATAAGAACGCACCGCAAAATGGAATCTAATTATAGGTTAACGCACTCGAGCGAGTAGTGGGTTATGTAGTATAGGCTGTAGTATAGAGTGCTTTCCTCGTGACCAGTGAGGAGCATCGGATTGGACAAAATGGTTATGAGTTTTTTAACGGGATTAATTTACCTGCACGAGTTCACTAACAATGAACAAGAAATTAAAATGAGAAAATTTTGAGTTCATTGGTAGTGAACGAGTGAAGGTAAAATCACGATAACCGACGAGCAACGGGCGTTAACATTTTTATTATTCAATTTGAATACATTGCTGAGGCAAGCTAATACTGTAAGTACGACATTTATTGACGTCGATCATTAGACTCATTTCACTCAAAATATATAACGCGCGCTTTGATTGGTTAACATTTCAATTTATCATTTTACACCAATACCAGTTTCCAATGATAACTAATCGCCCCACCAGGCAGGAGTCCATTAGTAGTGGAAACTATGTGTACCTCAGAAGAACTCACGATTTGGTTGGTTGATTTGTACCACGTGACGAGTGGTTATGACGTGACAACCGTTGCAAACGGTATTACAAACCTTTTATAATCTTCATTGTTTCTCATATTATTGTACTTTTCCGCCAATTATTAACAAAATTAATTTGTATTGTTAAAACTAATTGTCATTTCAATAAACTATCATTTTGAGTGAAATGAGTCTAATGATCGACGTCAATAAATGTCGTACTTACAGTATTAGCTTGCCTCAGCAATGTATTCAAATTGAATAATAAAAATGTTAACGCCCGTTGCTCGTCGGTTATCGTGATTTTACCTTCACTCGTTCACTACCAATGAACTCAAATTTTTTCTCATTTTAATTTCTTGTTCATTGTTAGTGAACTCGTGCAGGTAAATTAATCCCGATAACCCAATACTCGCTCGAGTGCGTTAAAGTGCATATCAGGGTTTTGGGTTTCTTTTGAAAAAATCGATTATATATGAAGTGAATAGTGGGATGGTTCAGTATTTTGTGATTTGAGCTTCGCATTTGCGAGTTATGAAGGTTTGAAATCGTGATATGTTAATTAGATGACGTCACCGCCGGCATTTGCCGTAACTTATTTAAACTTTTTCAAGTAGCACTCTTTTCTAAAATAGAAATAAAAGTTTAACATCATTTATATAAGTTGTAGAATAACTTTTTGCCAGTTTAAAAATGTCAGTAATTTGCAAAGGGGCGCTTTTGTATAATAAATGATGCCGGCGGTGACGTCACCTAATTAACATATCACGATTTCAAACCTTCATAACTCGCAAATGCGAAGCTCAAATCACAAAATACTGAACCATCCCACTATTCACGTTATATGTAATCGATTTTCAAAAGAAACCCAAAACCCTGATATGCACTTTAACCTATAATTAGATTCCATTTTGCGGTGCGTTCTTATAGATACACATATGACGTCAAAATGTGCTGAGAATAAAAAAGTACACTACGAAAGAAGTCAAGTGGTGTGACTGTTGTTCTCACCGCATTTTGACGTCTTCTGTGCATCAAGAGTGTAGCCGCACGGCAATATGAAATCTATTTGTTCTATATAATATTTTGAGAATCGGAGTGATTTTGTAACGTCATCTGTGTCTGTACTCTAATAACACACGGCCCTCGACCAATCAAAGCGCGCGTTTTATACCAATTATTATATATTACGATATAGATGCACGGAGCCGGAGGAGCTGCATTTGAAGAGATCAGAAGTGCATCTTTAGTTAAATAGACACAGAAAGCCATATTCTATTGATTTTATAATGTGAAAACGTCACACGCTCGATGTCGTGCTGGTAGCGCTAGCGTCAATAGCACGAGTACTTCAACTAAAATTTCCATTCAAAAACACACCAGATTCCTCGCCATTTAGCCAATAGAAACGGCTTTTTCTTTCTCTTGTTCTAAATATTATATTATAAAACAAATAGAAGATGACTCTCTGTGCTTCTATACAAGATATAAATGCATGCTGAGGTCTTGAAAGCTGCTTGTGGGGGAGGGGAGAATCCCCATCCTCCCCCTCCTCCTCTTCTCCAATCCCTTCCCCTCCCCTCCCCTCCCCTCCCGCAGGGCCAGCTGCATTGAACGCAGACTAATGCACGAGCGGAACGCGATTGCATTCAGCAGGTTTTCAAGACCTCAAAAGTGCATTATTTTTGTTAAATATATTTATTATTATTAGTTAAGTATACAGGGCTTTTAACCAGAAGAATTAAGCTCAGGGAAAATATTGTACACGCTAAAAAACAAACGTCCCTTATTTTGGGAACCCTGTGTCTTTTGTAACTGACAACGGATTCAACCTCAGTATAAACATTGCGATTTCCGGCCAGGAAAAGCTCTTTCATGGTAAGCAATACCTCATAGGATTTAGATAACCAGCTTTTCATCAGTGTTTGCTTACGTTTGTGTGTTAATGTAAGCTACTACCCGATATTTCGGCACTAAACCAGACAGCTTCGAAATGTCCATTTAGCTGCACTTTGAAATAAACTGCCATAATTCCACAAACGGGCTCAGTTTTCAGTTAATCTCCACGTAAGAATCAACCAGTTTATTTCATTGCATTTATACATTCTAAGAAAGTAATTCAATGTGGTTTTCGACCAAGGAAACAAACATTTTAGAACTACCATTTGTTATTTCCTCGACAACATGAAGAGGTCAAGGGTCGCTTAATTTGCTCAAGTGCCCCGTTTGCGAAACGCTCCCAAAATTCAGCATTTTATTTACCCCAAAAAGTTTTTCGACTAAGGTAATCTTTTAATGATTATTCTCCCGTAGAAAATAGTTTTCGTGGTCAAATCCATGTACCAAACTACTTTTTGTGACTCTTAAAATGAGCCACATTTGAGCGTGACAAAACCCGTCGCGAGGCATATATTTTGAAAAGCTGTCAAAAAATCAGGTTCGAGTTACGTATAAATTTGACACCGCTAAATAGCTGACGATGGACGATACTGATGCCCCATTGTTACTCGGGCCCTTACGAAGGAAGCCCGAGTTAGAAAATGCGTTTTTCGGTAGTAGTTTTTTTAGGCTCAAGAATGACGAAAGTATGCGACGTATTTAATCGTATCCGGAGTTTCAAGATTACTCAGCAGATAAGAAAAGACAATACGACACACAGGACTCAAGTAGATTATGAATCTTAGTTTTGAAAGCAACATGTCGTTAATAATCCGTTACTGAGCAGCTTCGTATTATGTCTCTGAAGCTAGAGAGCAAGGGTTTGATTTTTCAGTAGATTTTGTTTAGATAGCTAATATCGTTTTGCTTGCTGCCTGACTGTCGTCACGCGCCGTGAAAACCCGTTTAAAAAGTATCCGGCAATAAAACGAAACACATTTCTCAGATATATAATGATGGATGTTTATTCGATTCGACGTTTGAAAAATTCAGAAGGAAAAGAAATCGTAGAAATCATACTTCAAAACTTCATCAATTAAAGCAAAGCTAAACAAGCTCAATGTCCGAAATTTGGGGTCATGCCAAAGTTGTTTTAATAGCCTATTTATATACTTGCACAATACAAAAGCGCATTCATTTTAGAACCGCGGCACAGCGCTATTTAAAGAAGAATTTCCACGCTGAAAACAAGTCAGTGAACGGCAAAAATACAATCAAAATCAAAACGTCATTAGAGATTAGGGATCTGTTGAAGAAGAAGACGCTCAATGAGCGTATAGTCGGGTATTTAATATGACAATGAGAGTTGCGTGACGAGAAACAATTTATGTCGATGACTCATAAAGATTCGTGTAGGTACATCTGTATTACATATTTAAACGTACTTGAGGTCACTTGAGGTTGCATATTGATATCGTCACAAACGTGTCAAATAGTTATTGTTCGCTCAGGGCAGATACTGAGATATTGCTAAGTCATCGTATTCGACGACTAGAAGTGAAAGAAGCAGTTGACCTGTGCAGAAGTGAAATTATGTTGTATTCAAGGCAAGCCATCCATCCGTTCCTCTTAAATACGCTCTCACATACAAACGCATACGCCGATTCGTGTGGGCCCACTCTAAAAGATGTTGAGCGTTTTCGACAGGGCCTTTACATGAACTCATCAAAAGGAAATCAATTGAACTCAAAGTCCAAAGGTAATCAAATGAACTCAAGCTCAAAAGCAAATCAAATGAACTCAAGAACTATAATAGAAATGAACTCTAATGTTGACTTAAATGTGAACTCAACTGAGTACTGCCTAGCCAAGCATGTATACCACAACTTGAAGCCAGATGTACTGTTTCAGAAGTGTGATTCCAACATGGAAAAATCCAAAGGTGAGAAAACAACTTTGAAATCGCATCAAGAAGAACACAAATCTGAGGCGAAAATGAAGTCAATCCTTGTTTACATTCTGTTTATATTTTTTATTGTGTTAATGCTGTTAAAAATAGTATTTTTCTATATCAAAGAGAGAGTTTTAACGGAGTGCATATACCGTCGTTATCACCGTCATACCGTCATGGCCAACGATCGAGGTGAACAAGCAAGTTTGACTGAAAATAGACTAAGTGCTATAGATACCTTTGTAAATATATCTGAAGCCAGTGTACAAGTTAAGCTGAATGTCAATAATCATGAATTGAATACAATAAACAATGTAAGATCTCGCTATGCCATGTTTGTTGCTTGTGATAGTACGTCCACGCTTAGTAGTAAAATACACCGCCATGCTCATCGTGATCGAGAGCCAAGCAGAATTTCTTTCAAAAGCTTGACGTCTATTTTTTTTTCTTCAACCAACTGGCATTCATTTTCAGATACTTCCACGGGCAACTGACATTTTCCTTTTCATAATGCCCGAGTGAACGCTCATTGAGCGTCTTGTTTAAATTATGACAGAACATATTCCGTCTTTACAGGAAAGCTGTCGAGAAAATGGGAATTTTGGCTTGATTTTGCCGGCTTCTGAGCGGTGAATACAAAAAATCGCACCAGAAAATAAATACAAATCCAAACGACCTAAAACTTATATTTATAGAACCAGTGTGTACAGACCTTTATTGTGGCAATTAAAGTATGGGAAAATCGGATATTTTTATCTTGCACACCCGTAGGTGGTATTTAGAGCAATCCGCTCTTAATAAAACTAAAAAACGCAATGAAAGACAACTTCAACGAGGCTCCCATCTTAGAACATGAAATTTACGAATATCGAGCACCCCGTATTTACTATAATAGATGCTAATTACCCAATCAAAGGAATATTTCTAACCGTTTTTTCTGATTTTTTTCATATAGTATAGCTTGTTATCAGGAAGTTACAACATTTTTCTCTTGGCATATGCAGCCAATGTTAGTTTTAACATGATCAATCTTATGGCTATATTAAATAATATCTGAAAATCACTTGTGTAAGTGTAACTCTCTTTGCAGCTAATTAAAAAAAGCAGCTGGAGCTCTATGCTGCTTATTAAAATCAAGGCTTTTTTTTTCATTTCGCTTATTGCCATTTTTTTATCCACCATATTGCATATTAAATTTTGGTATAAAGCAACGCGTCTGACCACCTGAATCGCCTTTTCAACCATAACCAACAGGCAGCCCCCTACTACTACTCCACAAGCCTTCACAAACCAAGTCCTGAACTCAAACAAGGCCATGATGTTTATTGATATGATGACACAGATGATGTGAAGAGCAAGTTTTATACATTCGCAATATCCCTACTGCAACAGCAGAAGTCTTAGGAGTTTCCCACTTTAATGATTACGAATTCTTGATGGCAGGTGAACTAGAAATGGGGGAAACGTTTTGTCCAGTCTG